>NIVC01000024.1:642500-790000 GCA_002269645.1 Macrostomum lignano
TTGTGAAGTTTGTGGGTTGTGAATTTTGTGGGTTGTGAAGTTTGTGAGTTTTGAAGTTTGTGAGTTGTGAAGTTTGTGGGTTGTGAAGTTTGTGAGCTGTGAAGTTTGTGGCTTGTGAAGTTTGTGAATTGTGAAATTAGTGGGTTGTGAAGTCGGTGGGCTGTGAAGTTAGTGGGTTGGGAAGTTTGTAGGTTGTGAAGTTTGTTAGTTGTGAAGTTTGTTAGTTGTGAAGTCGGTGGGTTGTGAAGTTTTTGGGTTGTGAAGTTTGTGAGTTGTGAAGTTTGTGAGTTGTGAAGTCGGTGGGTTGTGAAGTTTGTGGGTTGTTAAATTCGAGGCCCACTAGTGTAAAGACTCGACAAGATGCTGATTTGAACTTAAAATCCTTCTCGAAAGCATCGTTGAATATCTCGACGACTCCGCCGAAGTCAGGCCTGCTCTCTTGCAGCGCTTAGCTTCGCCATCAGCCGGGCATCCCGCTCGCTCCGTTCGGTCAATCGGTACCGCCGCATCTCCTCGTAGGTCAGGCCGCAGTACATCTGGATGCCGTACACCACTGTCCCGACCACGGCGCCAAGGAAGCCACCCAGAAAGGCACCGCCCAGCATCGGCTGGAGGCCGTGGGCACCGCGAACGCAGGCGCCGGCTGCGATGCCCGACGGCAAGAAGTCCAGCGGCGAGGAGCGGCCGCGCACGGCCGAGATGCACTGGGCGCCGCCGAGGAACAGCGGAGCAAAAATCAAAGAGCTGGCGGAGCGCTTCAGGCCCAGGCGGAGGGCGCGCATTGTGATGTAGTCCATCTTGCGGCGGGACGCCTGCGGTTTGAGGGGCGATTCTCTGGGGTTTGAGGGGCGATTCTTTATGAGGGTTGAGGGGCGATTCTCTGGGGTTTGAGGGGCGATTCTCTGGGGTTTGAGGGGCGATTCTTCATGAGGGTTGAGGGGCGATTCTCTGGGGTTTGAGGGGCAATTCTCTGGGGTTTGAGGGGCGATTCTCTGGGGTTTGAGGGGCGATTCTCCATGAGGTTTGAGGGGCGATTCTCTGGGGTTTGAGGGGCGATTCTCCATGAGGTTTGATGGGCGATTCTCTATAAGGTTTGAGGGGCGATTCTCCATGAGGTTTGAGGGGCGATTCTCCATGAGGTTTGAGGGGCGATTCTCCATGAGGTTTGAGGGGCAATTCTCTGGGGTTTGAGGGGCGATTCTCTGGGGTTTGAGGGGCGATTCTCCATGAGGTTTGAGGGGCGATTCTCTATGAGGTTTGAGGGGCGATTCTCTATGAGGTTTGAGGGGCGATTCTCCATGAGGTTTGAGGGGCGATTCTCCATGAGGTTTTAGGGGCAATTCTCTGGGGTTTGAGGGGCAATTCTCTGGGGTTTGAGGGGCGATTCTCTATGAGGTTTGAGGGGCGATTCTCCACGAGGTTTGAGGGGCGATTCTCTGGGGCTTGAGGGGCGATTCTCTGGGGTTTGAGGGGCGATTCTCTGAGGTTTGAGGGGCGATTCTCTGAGGTTTGAAGGGCGATTCTCTGAGGTTTGAGGGGCGATTCTCTGAGGTTTGAAGGGCGATTCTCTGAGGTTTGAAGGGCGATTCTCTGGGGTTTGAGGGCGATTCTCTGAGGTTTGAGGGGCGATTCTCTGAGGTTTGAAGGGCGATTCTTTATGAGGGTTGAGGGGCGATTCTCTGGGGTTTGTGGGGCGATTCTCCACGAGGTTTGAGGGGCGATTCTTTATGAGGGTTGAGGGGCGATTCTCTGGGGTTTGTGGGGCGATTCTCCACGAGGTTTGAGGGGCGATTCTCTGAGGTTTGAAGGGCGATTCTTTATGAGGGTTGAGGGGCGATTCTCTGGGGTTTGTGGGGCGATTCTCCACGAGGTTTGAGGGGCGATTCTCCATGAGGTTAGAGGGGCGATTCTCTAGGGTTTGAGGGGCGATTCTCTGGGGTTTGAGGGGCGATTCTCTATGAGGTTTGAGGGGCGATTCTCCACGAGGTTTGAGGGGCGATTCTCTGGGGCTTGAGGGGCGATTCTCTGGGGTTTGAGGGGCGATTCTCTGAGGTTTGAGGGGCGATTCTCTGAGGTTTGAAGGGCGATTCTCTGAGGTTTGAGGGGCGATTCTCTGAGGTTTGAAGGGCGATTCTCTGAGGTTTGAAGGGCGATTCTCTGGGGTTTGAGGGGCGATTCTCTGAGGTTTAAGGGGCGATTCTCTGAGGTTTGAAGGGCGATTCTTTATGAGGGTTGAGGGGCGATTCTCTGGGGTTTGTGGGGCGATTCTCCACGAGGTTTGAGGGGCGATTCTTTATGAGGGTTGAGGGGCGATTCTCTGGGGTTTGTGGGGCGATTCTCCACGAGGTTTGAGGGGCGATTCTCTGAGGTTTGAAGGGCGATTCTTTATGAGGGTTGAGGGGCGATTCTCTGGGGTTTGTGGGGCGATTCTCCACGAGGTTTGAGGGGCGATTCTCCATGAGGTTAGAGGGGCGATTCTCTAGGGTTTGAGGGGCGATTCTCCAAGGTTTGAGCATATTTGGATAATATTCACAAAAATATAATCCCCACCTGCTGCTTGGAGGCGAACACAGTCAGCTTATTTCTCTCCTCAAAGCTGACCCCAGCCAGCCGCCTCTCCTGCACAGTGTAGCGAACATTCAAATACGTAAACGTTGCCATAGAAACCAGCATGACGCTGGCTAGCTCATAGGAAGGCTCATTATCTTCGTTAAGCGCGTAGAGATCCTTAAGCCTGTCTAACGGGCCTTCGCTAGCCATGATCTGGTCCACCTGGCTGTCAGTCACCAGGGTGCTGCGGGCCACGGTCTCAGCGGAGGGTGAGCCCAGCGACCTCAGGTAGGCGTCCCGGTGCCGAAGCTCCAGCTCCATGGCGCCCAGATCGTCTGCCAGTAGGGACTCGTCAAGACCATCGACTGGCGCTGGAGGGAGGCTGTGCGGCGGCGATGAAGCTCGGCAGTGGATCGGCGAGGCGGCTGCTCGAAAGCCGCAAAGTCTGACCAGGTCGGAGAGGCTCATTGGGAGCTCGATGTGGAATGTCACAAAATTGGTTTGTAAGGCTGCAAAAGTGAATGCAGGATTTGATTCTAAACGGATTTTCATTTTGCTTTGGAAGCAGTAGGTTATAATCCAAAGCTTTCATTCTGGCTTGAGTGAGTGCATTCAAAATCTCACCCTAGATTGAGTCAGTGGATTCAAAATCTCACCCTGGATTGAGTGAGTGCATTCAAAATCTCACCCTAGATTGAGTGAGTGCATTCAAAATCTCACCCTAGATTGAGTCAGTGGATTCAAAATCTCACCCTGGATTGAGTGAGTGCATTCAAAATCTCACCCTGGATTGAGTGAGTGGATTCAAAATCTCACCCTAGATTGAGTCAGTGGATTCAAAATCTCACCCTGGATTGAGTGAGTGCATTCAAAGTCTCACCCTGTATTGAGTGAGTGCATTTAAAATCTCACCCTAGATTGAGTCAGTGGATTCAAAATCTCACCCTGGATTGAGTGAGTGGATTCAAAATCTCACCCTAGATTGAGTCAGTGCATTCAAAATCTCACCCTAGATTGAGTCAGTGGATTCAAAATCTCACCCTGGATTGAGTGAGTGCATTCAAAATCTCACCCTGGATTGAGTGAGTGGATTCAAAATCTCACCCTAGATTGAGTCAGTGCATTCAAAATCTCACCCTAGATTGAGTCAGTGGATTCAAAATCTCACCCTGGATTGAGTGAGTGGATTCAAAATCTCACCCTGGATTGAGTCCGTGCATTCAAAATCTCACCCTAGATTGAGTCAGTGGATTCAAAATCTCACCCTAAATTGAGTCAGGGCATTCAAAATCTCACCCTAAATTGAGTCAGTGGATTCAAAATCTCACCCTAAATTGAGTCAGTGGATTCAAAATCTCACCCTAAATTGAGTCAGTGGATTCAAAATCTCACCCTAAATTGAGTCAGTGGATTCAAAATCTCACCCTAAAGTGAGTTAGTGGATTCAAAATCTCACCCTAAATTGAGTCAGTGGATTCAAAATCTCACCCTAAATTGAGTCAGTGGATTAAAATCTCACCCTAAATTGAGTGAGTGGATTCAAAATCTCACCCTAAATTGAGTCAGTGGATTCAAAATCTCACCCTAAATTGAGTCAGTGGATTCAAAATCTCACCCTAAATTGAGTCAGTGGATTCAAAATCTCACCCTAAATTGAGTCAGTGGATTCAAAATCTCACCCTAAATTGAGTCAGTGGATTCAAAATCTCACCCTAAATTGAGTCAGTGGATTCAAAATCTCACCCTAGATTGAGTCAGTGGATTCAAAATCTCACCCTAAATTGAGTCAGTGGATTCAAAATCTCACCCTAAATTGAGTCAGTGGATTCAAAATCTCACCCTAGATTGAGTCAGTGGGTTCAAAATCTCACCCTAGATTTTGAGTCAGTGGATTCAAAATCTCACCCTAAATTGAGTCAGTGGATTCAGTAAGCTTTGTTCAACGAGCATAAAGATGTACAGAATTATTACATGAAAAGTAGAATATGGTGCACATAATTATATTTATATTTCTCTAGCTACAGATAACTATAGCCGGTGTAGAATAAAAACAAAGTAAGCAGCACCTCAAAAAGATATTAATAAACTAAAAAATTAACAAGTTAGCAGATAATTTAACTGCAGTTAACGCCGCCTAATTCTAATCAAAGCCGAGGCGAGCCAAGCTTTAAAGTGCTCCGTCAGCTCTGCAGCTGCGGAGCCGGACAAGTTGGCGAACTTCGCGTAGAACGGGCAGCTCTTTATGGTCAGCTTGGACGGCCGGTGCTTCGCTTTGCGTTGCAAGCTGTGAAAATAAGCAGTTGAAAATGGGTTTTTAGGAGATTAAATACCTAGATTATCTAATCTAGTGTCTAGTCTAGATGATCTAATCTAGTGTCTAGTCTAGATTATCTAATCTAGTGTCTAGTCTAGATGATCTAATCTAGTGTCTAGTCTAGATGATCTAATCTAGTGTCTAGTCTATATGATCTAATCTAGTGTCTAGATGATCTAAGCTACTGTCTAGATGATCTAATCTATTGTCTAGTCTAGATGATCTTATCTAGTGTCTAGATGATCTAATCTAGTGTCTAGTCTAGATGATCTTATCTAGTGTCTAGATGATCTAAGCTACTGTCTAGATGATCTAATCTAGTGTCTAGTCTAGATGATCTTATCTAGTGTCTAGATGATCTAAGCTACTGTCTAGATGATCTAATCTAGGGTCCACAAGATCTAATCTAGTGTCTAAATGATCTAATCTAGTGTCTAGATGATCTAATCTAGGGTCCACAAGATCTAATCTAGTGTCTATACGATCTAATCTAGTGTCTATATGATCTAATCTAGTGTCTATATGATCTAATCTAGTGTCTATATGATCTAATCTAGTGTCTATATGATCTAATCTAGTGTCTATATGATCTAATCTAGTGTCTATATGATCTAATCTAGTGTCTATATGATCTAATCTAGTGTCTATATGATCTAATCTAGTGTCTATATGATCTAATCTAGTGTCTATATGATCTAATCTAGTGTCTAGATGATCTAATCTAGTGTCTAGATGATCTAATCTAGGGTCCACAAGATCTAATCTAGTGTCTAGATGATCTAATCTAGTGTCTATATGATCTCATCTAGGGTCCACAAGATCTAATCTAGTGTCTAGATGATCTAATCTAGTGTCTAGATGATCTAATCTAGGGTCCACAAGATCTAATCTAGTGTCTAGATGATCTAATCTAGTGTCTATATGATCTCATCTAGGGTCCAAAAGATCTAATCAAACATTCAGAAGATCTAATTGATCTGTCCAAATTGCGTCTGAACACACATGGAGACCCAACAAACTAAACCAAAGCCCCAAAGCTCACCAAGCAGTGTACATGGCGTGGAACTCAGCGGACAATGCCTCAGCAATATCCGCTCGCATCCGCGGCACCCGAGCTTCGCGGATGTCCGCCAGCATCTGGCCGAGCAGCGCGCCGCGACCGCCGAAGGGCCGCTGACCGCAGGCCAGCTCGTACAGCGCCACACCGAGGCCCCACACGTCAGCCCTGTGCCCGTAGCGCTTGGCTCGAACACGCTCCGGCGACATGTACTCGTAGCTGCCGCAGAACGAGCTGGCCAGACAGGTGGACACATTGGCGGCAGCGTCTTGACCGGCTGGCGCCGCCTCCTTGGCCAGGCCGAGGTCGCAGATTTTCACGCGGCCTGAGCGGCAGGCCAAGATGTTGGCCAGCTTCACGTCCCGGTGTACAATGCACCGCTGCCACAGGTAGGCCAGGCCGTTAACCACTGACACGGTGACGAAGCCTGACGATTGCAAGCTTGTGCTAGATAGACAGACAGACATTCACAGACACAGGCAGGCACAGACAGACAGGCAGACACAGACAGACAGGCACAGACAGACAGACACAGACAAGCAGGCACAGACAGGCAGGCACAGACAGGCAGGCAGACACAGGCACCACAACAGAGCTCTGACTAACCGAGAACTGGATCGTCGGCGATCCCCAGCTTATCCAGCGAACCGGCGTCCATCACCTCCGTGCAGATGAACAGCCGGCCCCGCGACTGCTCAAAGAATGAGCACAGGTAGCTGATGATATTGTCGTGCCTGCAGTCGGCCAGCAGCTTCAGCTCCAGCATCAGCCGTTCGATCTCCGCCTCGTCTAAGCGGCCAGCATTGCCGCCCAAGTTGCCGAGGGCGCACAGGTCGATGGACTTCAGAGCGACCGGCTTGTTGGTCACCCTGAGTGGCCGGGGGGGGGGGCTTAAGGACTGCTGATACTGTCTGCATTTTTGCTCTCCCATCTCCCACTCTCCCATCTCTCAGTCTCCAAATCTCCCTCTCCCATTCTTTCACTCTCCCATCTCCCACTTTCCCATCTCCCACTCTCCCATCTCCCACTTTCCCATCTCCCACTCTCCCATCTCCCACTTTCCCATCTCCCAGATCCCATCTCCCACTCTCCCATCTCCCACTCACCCATCTCCCACTCTTCCATCTCCCACTCTTCCATCTCCCACCTCCCACTCTCCCACTTTCCCATCTCCCATCTCTCAGTCTCCAAAACTCCCTCTCCCATTCTTTCACTCTCCCATCTCCCACTTTCCCATCTCCCACTCTCCCATCTCCCACTTTCCCATCTCCCACTCTCCCATCTCCCACTTTCCCATCTCCCAGATCCCATCTCCCACTCTCCCATCTCCCACTCTCCCATCTCCCACTCTTCCATCTCCCACCTCCCACTCTCCCACTTTCCCATCTCCCATCTCTCAGTCTCCAAAACTCCCTCTCCCATTCTTTCACTCTCCCATCTCCCACTTTCCTATATCCCATCTCCCACTTTCCTATATCCCACTCTCCCATCTCCCACTCTCCCATCTCCAACTTTCCCATCCCCCACTTTCCCATCTCCCAGATCCCATCTCTCATCTCTCAGTCTCCAAATCTCCCTCTCCCATTCTTTCACTCTACCATCTCCCACTTTCCTATATCCCATCTCCCACTTCCCATCTCCCAGATCCCATCTCCCACTCTCCCATCTCCCATCTCCCAGTCTCCAAAACTCCCTCTCCCATTCTTTCACTTTCCCATCTCCCACTTTCCTATATCCCACTCTCCCATCTCCCACTCTCCCATCTCCCACTTTCCCATCTCCCATCTCCCACTCTCCCATCTCCCACTCTCCCATCTCCCACTCTCCCATCTCCCACTCTCCCACTTTCCCATTTCCTAGTCTCCCATTTACCATCTCCCATCTCCCACCGCTCACTTGCACATAGCCATGTACACGGTGCCAAACTGACCAAAGCCAAGGCAATTTCTTTCCTGACCAAAGTCAAAGTCATCCAAGCACCATTGTCTAGCGGCCAGCGCTTCCTCAGACTGGCCGGGTTCAGCCGCAGCTGCAGAACAGGCTGCTGCCGCTGCGGCTGGCTGACTTGGCATCTGCACGGAGCCAGCGCTGCCTCCTGCTGGACTGTAAAATTGAAACTGGCAGCAGCAGGGAGACGACAAGCTGCGAATGCTGGCGTAGGTGGACTCGCTTCGAATGGCTGTTTGCATGCCCGAACTGCTGCAGGGTGGCATGCGGATGGATTATTGGGGCGATTATTGGGGCAATTATTGTGGCCATTATTGAGGGGATTACTGTGGCGATTACTGTAGCAAATATTGGGGCGATTATTGAGGCGATTATTTGGGCGATTTAATGGGACGATTATTTGGGCGATTATTGGGGCGATTATTGGACCGGTTTTTTGGGCGATTATTGGGACGATTTTTGAGGCGATTATTTGGACGATTATTTGGGCGATTGTTGGGGCGATTATTGGACCGGTTTTTTGGGCGATTATTGGGACGATTTTTGAGGCGATTATTTGGGCGATTATTTGGGCGATTATTAGGGCGATTGTTGGGGCGATTATTGGACCGATTTTTGGGACGATTATTTGGGCGATTATTGCGGCGACTATTGTGGTGATCCAAGGCAATTATTAGGGCGATCCAAAGTGATTATTGACACGATTTTTGGTCTCCAGCTCTGTCACTAGACCTATGTCACCTCGTCATTCATTTAAGTCAAGCCTGCAACTTGCAATGGCTGCATTTATCAAGTATGCCGGTGCCGGTGAAAAAAAAATTTCAGGCCTCATTACATAGCGTGGGGTAGCCTCAGGCCATGAAAGTTAAACAGTGAGCTGCATAGAGATGGCCTGCCCGATGAAAACAGTACCTAGGCCAAGAAGCGCCAGGTTGCGTTGCAGGTAACAACAGGTAAAATAGGAAAGAAGTGACTCAAGACGACTCTTAAACGACGGGATCTCAAGGTACCAGTCGTCAAAAGTCGTGAAAGAGTCGCCTAGAAACGTCAATTTGAGGCCTTTTATTGTCTGCGACTCTGAAACGCTAACACAGCGACTCTTGGACGACTCTTTAGCGATTTTTTAACGATTCTGTAACTCATTTGATGCGCTCGTGACTCAACAGTCGCTATCATCATTTTAAGCTGAGAAAGAGAGCTTAATGATAGGCTGATGAGCTGATGTGCTTTTATCAGTTTTAATTGTTTATTACAAAGAGCATCGAGTCCTATAATTTGCCAGATAAGTATTTGGCATGCAAATGCTTGAAGTGTTTCAATCGAAACCACATCGCCCCATCCTGTATACTAATTAGGCAATTCTCAGTGTGCTTACACAGAATTCTCGGAGCACAACTGGCACTGCCCATTGGACATTGTGGTGAGCAGTTCGGGAGCTAAGTTGGCACCGGCAACAGCGCAGGTCTGGCCAAGCCTAGTCAGTATGTCAGCACAAGCGGAGGCCAGCTCATCGAATTGCAGAGCTCTGGGCGCTAGCAGGGCGACCCCGCCGCACAGCCAGACAGTCACGTGATGCGGGAGACGGCCCCAGCGTTGCCGAGTCTGCGGCTGCTGATGCTGCTGCGTTTGGTGCAGCTTAACGAAACTTTGTAGTGTGGGAGAAGTCATTACATAGTTTAGTTAATAAAGCTTTATTCTGTAAGCTTGGTAGAAATCATAACTGCACCTGTGCATCAGTCAGTCATAAATCATAACTGCACCTGTCTATCAGTTAGTCATAAATCATAACTGCACCTGTGCATCAGTGAGTCATAAATCATAATTTCACCTGTCTATCAGTTAGTCATAAATCATAACTGCACCTGTCTATCAGTCAGTCATAAATCATAACTGCACCTGTGCATCAGCTACTCATAAATCATAACTGCACCTGTGCATCAGTTAGTCATAAATCATAACTGCACCTGTGCATCAGTTAGTCATAAATCATAACTGCACCTGTGCATCAGTGAGTCATAAATCATAATTTCACCTGTCTATCAGTCAGTCATAAATCCCAACTGCACCTGTCTATCAGACAGTCATAAATCATAACTGCACCTGTCTATCAGTTAGTCATAAATCATAACTGCACCTGTCTATCAGACAGTCATAAATCATAACTGCACCTGTCTATCAGTTAGTCATAAATCATAACTGCACCTGTCTATCAGACAGTCATAAATCATAACTGCACCTGTGAATCAGTTAGTCATAAATCATAACTGCACCTGTCTATCAGACAGTCATAAATCATAACTGCACCTGTGCATCAGTCAGTCATAAATCATAACTGCACCTGTCTATCAGTTAGTCATAAATCATAACTGCACCTGTGCATCAGTCAGTCATAAATCATAACTGCACCTGTCTATCAGACAGTCATAAATCATAACTGCACCTGTGCATCAGTCAGTCATAAATCATAACTGCACCTGTCTATCAGACAGTCATAAATCATAACTGCACCTGTCTATCAGTCAGTCATAAAGCATAAATCAGGTGTGCTTGACTTATTTTATAGAAGGATTAGTGAAAAAAATTCACACTTACCTATGCCAATAGTAGACCTGCCTTAAATCTTCATCAGTTTTAACTGTCATTAAGTGACCTTCCTTGTCAATTAGTATCAAACTTGGATTATTAGGTGGCAATGTAAAACCTATTACTGAACTCAATAAATCAGCCAATTGCAGCAGGCCGAAACTGTGAGGAATAAGTGCAATTGAGCTGTTGCAAGATGCTGAATAGAACTGAATTGACAGATGGTTTGGCACTGATATATTGAATTGTAGTTTGTTCTCATCCAGAATTGTGAAGCTAAATGTCATGCCTAAAATGGGATTAATAGGGTATAGTTATATATAAAACAACAGAGCAAACAATAGGATAAAATTTAGACTACTATAGAAAGTAAATCATATGGTTTATTTGTATAAGTTAAAAAATTTAAACATTTATTTATATGCTTTGCAATATGTAATATAGTTGATTATATTTCTATGCAAACTTTTTTCTTTATATGGCATTTTAGCTTTAAGAATGTCCTATAAGCCTAGCTAAAACTATGAAAATAAAGCTTTTGCTTTTGATTTTTGTGTAGATTTTGTATAGAAATTCCATACTAGTGTGCCAAGGGCTTTTTCAAGTGGATATTAGTATATATTATTAACAATAAATGCAAGAACTAGAGGGTATTTAAAAAATAATTATAAAACAATGATAAAGCATAATTTTTAATAACTTTTAAAAACAAAAATAAAAACTTAATAATAGAAAATCAATCCTCCACACATTTAGTACCAAAGTAGGCCCTAACTTTTCACCGAAATTAATGTTTTTTAAAATGACTATTACCAAACTGACTAACACTAAAGTACCTGGTTCCTACTATAAAGACTTAGACTTTAATGAAAACTAAATATGGCTAGGTTCTAGTCTTATTAATACTAATACTAAACCTATGCATTATAAAGCCCTATTAGAGTATAGGTTCAGATCCTGCAAATAAGTGACACAGGTCCATAGTTAGGAAGATGGCCTTTTTGATAGAAAATTTCAGAGCAAAAAGGGTTGAATGTGTGCTACACCAGTGCATTCTGGTGCAACAATAGAAAATTAAAGAATCTAACATAGTAAAGGGCAAGGCAAAAAATTTTTGCTAACAAAAATAGTTCCAATTCATGGTGCAATCACAAATAAACTTATTCCCTGGTATATTAGGCCCTGGCATACTATAGATAAGCACTATAGGCATAGGTTTATTTATATGCAGTATGCTTAGATACTACAGATGTTTATTACAAAATCGTAGCACCACAATAGCTTTTGCACAAGGTGCAGTAGATAGCTGACTTTAACTTTTAAAATATATAACACTAAGACAACAAATATTAAAATATTATATTATAATAAAATAAATGATTAATATATCTAAATGGAAATACAAATGGCAAAATCCAAAAATTGGGGGCAAGTTTTTTGAAAACTTGTTTTTTAGCAATTTGAAAGCAATAAAGGTATAAAATAAATTTATTTGAGTTTTTTAAAGTTATAAACATCTATAAAGCACAAATTATTCATATATAGTCTTGTTTTTAATAAATTGATTTGTTAAAATGGTAAATTTAATTATGACTCAAATGACTCTAATAAAAATGATAGAAAAGCTCTAATAATGTATGTATTAACTTTAAGTATCTTATAATATTACATTCTATAATGCTACAACATATTTACCATTCTTTTTAAGGGGTTTATTTGTTTATCATTTTCATTACTATTGACAACAGATATTTTGTAGAGTTTGTTTGCAATAAATACTATACTCAACGTAAGTTTATTATTTAAGCATATGAGTTCCCATAAGGATTGGAAAATTTTCTACTGAAACAATTTGGAAAATTCTTTTTTCTTATATACACGCCACAATAATATATATTTTAGTATAATTTCATTGTTTTTTGTTGCTGAATAAGCATACAGTAAGCATCTAATTTGGAAGCTGGGTAACACATTAGAATTCCCATAAGGATCAGAAATTAGCATTTTACTCAGCTTCTACTAAAGCAATTTGGAAAAAAATTTCCTGGATACACACCACAATGATACATGTTTAAGTATAATTTTATTCTTTTTTTGTCACCTCACCTCATAAGCCTACAGAAAGCATTTTATTTGGATGCTAGGTTCACATTTTATGGTACCATTTCTTACCCCAAAATTAGTCTTAATATAGGCATATTACATACACTAATATATGCAAGTTAATATTTAAATGAAAGAAAACAGCTTAAAGATTATTTTGCAACAAGAAATTAGCAGTAAATTTACTTTTAAAGAAAGATGTTTGCTAGCAAACTTTGCACTTTAAATTAGTATGAATTTTTGCAAGTTTATGTAGTTCTTGAAAAACTTAGAAATCCTTAATCTTTTTGAAAAAAGTAAAACATGGAATACTTTCTGTTTTGTAAGTAGTGGAAAAATTAGCCTTCTCTAAGGTCTGCAATTCTTAAGATTAATTATTTATTAATGAAAAAAGTGAAACAAAAAATTGCAAATCTGTTAACTTGGAATTTCAAAAAGTTTTTTTGCGGTTTTTTACTTATTTTTTCAACAATATAAAGCATGAAAACAATAGTTTTTTTACAGAACTATTTTTAAGACTTATCTGTCTTTCAAAAAGCTTTTTAGATACATTACCCTCTATCAAATGTCTGCAGATTAGTTTTACCATGTTATCCCATATTTCTGGATTTTGCTGTATGATAGTCTCTACAACAACTCCAAGAAGTTCTATGAAGACTTTTTGGAGTCTTGGTGTTGCTTTTAGGGTTGTTTGTGCCTATGTATACCCGCCACAAGCCAAAAAGCACATTTTGAAATCTCAATTTTTATTTATTATGTGGCATGGCATTAAATATATGCCAAAATGAAAAAAATGAATCAAAATTTTATGCAAATTTAAACCAAGTTTCTTATTACTTACAGCCAATATGATATGTCAGTAGAATATTATGCCAACTATATGCCAGCTTTAAATTGCAACCCACATTGTCAGATATGATCTCTAGTCTATTCAATAGAAATAGACTCTAGGCCTATTGTAGATATACCATAGGGCGTAATAGATAAATTATAGAAACAAATAATACATAAATCAAAGCTTACCGTGATATTGAGTTCTAGATTAATGTAATTTAAGGTAACACAGGGAACTGTTAAATGATTTGAAAAAAAGATTAAATTCTGCTAAATGAGAATGATTGCTAAAACTGCAACAGCAACCTATATTTATTTAAAGGATGAAACGTGATAAAATGTCTAGTTATATTTGCTTGCAAAGATGCAAAAAAATTAAACCAAGACATTTCAAGACAATTTATTTTATAATACAGTATCAGTATCAGTATTTAAGTTTCGGTTTTTCAGTTTCGTTTTGTGCAACGAGTGACGCAATTCGCAAAGTTAATGTGTTTCATGGAAAGTTGGCCTTTCAAAATGCCCCTAAAAGTTGGCGTTGTAAACTTTAAACATAACGACAGTCGTTAGTTTGTACTAACAAGATACGGGAAGTCCAACCTAACTGAATAGGTTTTGCTAGCTAACCTAAAAATAATAGCTTTTATGCAGTCGACTGTTTTGAATACTTTTTTTGCAATTTAAAGGTGGGTTGAAAGTAAATTACTGGTTGCTATATATAAATTTATCCCTTTTATGCATGATATGCGCTAATTCTAAAAGGCATCACATGCCCATCAGAGGGAATGTACATATCCATGTCAAATGTACATGTAAATATAACGGATTTAGAAAATATTCTAGAAGTTGTATAAAATGGAGCTGATCTTATTAACATTAAACCTACAGTAACTTTAACATCGAAAGTCAAAAAAAATTCTTGTGCGCGTAACTGTTCGCAGACTTCTTTTTATAAACCGACCGTTATTAGCTTTGCGACCATGAAGATGTTAAAGGCGGTCATTTTCTTTTGTTTTAAACGTTTCGTTATATATATATATATTTAGAAATAGAAGATATATAGAGATACTATAGATATAAGCTGGAAAAAGCAAGCTGTTTAGGTAACTAATAACAAAACGATTAGTCCATAAAAATTAAGGAGATTTTATAACAATCGGACATTTGAGTCCTTTTAAACTGGAAAGCTGAAAACTTTGTTGGTCTGAAAATCAACTAATTATCGAAAAATCTGCTGATAACATTTGAGACCAACAACTACTTTGACCTACTTTATATGAAGTAAACACGCTTAAAATGATTGCGAAAACGCATATTTACTATATAGATTCTAGCATGGAAGCCTAAGAAACATTTTAATAAGTGTTGAACCAAAGCAGTAACCTAGTAAAATATTTAAACTTGTTTTAAAATGGACTGATAAAACGTGTGTTTATTTTATTGCACTTGGGACATCAATATTGCACATCAACTGAACGTTCATAGCGTTATTGACTAGAAACAACGATTTGAACTCATATAGATTACCACACTTTTAAGACCTACTTGAAGTAGCATTGGATTAGAAAGAGTATAATGACAGAAAAAGCGAACAAGCAAAACATAAAGCAATTAGCATGTAGTAATGGGTCGACCGGCAATAATAATTAAGGATGACAAAAGAAACACAGGTTAAGCGAATAAATAGGTACGAAGCTTGTTAAAGATATTAAATATTTTAGAAATTAATGGACACAAACAGTAGAGAAACAAAAACTATATAAACGTGACCAATAGTTAAAATAAGCTGTGACAATAAATTCCGCGTTTTATTCATTTTTACGCCATTGGGATTAGCAGAGTAAATAACAACAATCAGAATAATTAAGTTTTAATAACATTATACTGCGTGTTCGTAAGACTACTAGTAGTAGTTGCATACACTGCACTGTCATTGTGGTCTTCTTAAATTAAATCTGATTCAAATTCGCGCCAAAACGGGACTTAGTTTAACAAAATGCTTTCAAACGCCTAATAAGGCAGGCAAGATAAGTGAGCACGTTCAAGATTTAACAAATGCTTATAAAGGCGTTCTTATGGCACGAATTTAAATTGGATTTAACATTTTATTGAACGAACGAAACTGGGCATGTTCATAATTGCAAAAAACAGTTGAACAAGTTGAGAGTGCAGTGCCGGCCTTCTACTAAAAGACGTTCTTGTTCAGAGTTCTCCATTTTCAAACTACCACCAACGCAGTTTAGTTAAGGCGGGTTAAGCCGTATTAAGCTTCCTATAGACACGGGTGCAGACCACGTCACCAGCCTTGATTGTGCACACCATCTCGTTGTCGCCATCACCCTGCAGCTTGCGTTCAATAACGGTCTCTGGCTCGCTGGCCTGCTTGTGCACCAGCTCGCCACCCTCGGTCAGCGTAATCGTGCTCCGCACCTTCCTACCATCAATGGTGGTCTCTTCAAACTCTTTGTCCAACTCAAACGTGATCTCAGAGTTCTTAAACGTAGAGATGGTCTTCATCGTGCAGGTGCCGTCCTCGTTGCGCAAAAACTGCACATCCGGCTTGACCGTGTTGCCAACTTTGCGCAATACAAAGCCAACTCCGATTGCTTTCATGTAGGCGTCGAAATTCTCTGACGACTCCAAGCGCCAGGTGCCGATGAACTTCTCCATTGATTAAGACTTGATGGTTTATTTCTTTAATTGATTATAATTGTGGCGTGACAACTATCAGGTCAACAAGTTAGTTAAACTGTAATAAAATGTTTTTAAAAAAGGTTTTGTTAAAAAAAGTTAACTGCGGGTGCTGCTTAGTTAAATTCCAGCCCGTCTTGACGTATAGCGAATGGTCGGGGGACACTTTGCCTGTCAATATTTATACACGCTTCTCATTGTACGGTTCAGCGCAAGCTACTTGGCTATCCAATGGAGGTTGGATATAGATACTATCATTGCAAGCCTCACTGTGAACAGAGACACAGAATGAAGAAAATCATATACAATTGACAAAATGCTGACTAAGTTAGGTACGGATCAATGATAAATAAATTAGTCAAGTGTCATCACTCAGTGTAAACTTTATTAAGCATAGATACACAAAAATTAGTGCCTAAGACCTAAACAAAGCTTAATTAATTCAGATTTAAAGCTATTAATGTCTAATTCAATGAACTGAACAGAACTGATTATTAATAACTTTGAAGTCAAAACTTGAAGTCCTACAAGACCCAACAGGGAATCCTTGTTGACTATAGGCAACATGGCTAGGCCTATACACCCCTTCCCTAATTCAACGTGGATTATCTTCACAAGATCGAGATTTTAGTTGGCTAGTGTAACGTTTTGTGTTCTTAGGTCGTCATCCCGATCCATCCATACATCTACACTGTTATTTTAGCAGCCAAAATTAAAAAAAATAATTAAAACCAATACACTTAGCAACATGTGAGGGGGCCGATACAATTTCGGGGTTTACATAATGTATTTCAATAATTTGGCAGTGCAGTCAAAGATACAGACTAGAGTCATAGGGTTTTTATAGTCCCAAAAAATACCGGTACCTTGCTAATATCTGCTAAATAGCTATGGTGGCATATATTGTGAAATTGCACTGGCTGACAACCAAGTGTGCACAAACACAGTCATTGCATTTCACATTTCTGATTTATAATCAGTCTTTATAACTAGTACAGCGCTAAAACTAGCTAACATCAATTAAAACTGGAATATGGGATTTCAAACATGTTATCCGATCCGATAATTGGCGTCCCAAAAAGCATTTAACTCCTAGATGGAAAACATTTACAGACTAACACAGGGTAGCAAATCATAGGCTATTTGTTATATGACAGGTATCTTGCTAAAAAATCGAGTGCTTCTTCTTCTGCTTCTGACGTGACTGGAATCATACGAAAATCCCTGAGGTTTTAGGATTTTTCTTCTGCTGATTTCCAGGGCAGAATCATCCCGATCGAGTGCTTTTTGTTGAAAACGTTACCATGACAAGAATCGCTAAAGAGTCATCTCATCGCAAACAACTCACTATAGTGACTCCAACGACTCTGGGGCGACTCTTACTTTTTAACGACTCAAACGACTTCAATGCGACGGAGGCGACTGATGAGTCACGAGAGCCCATCACGGGAGTTGCAGAATCTAAAAAAGTCGCGGAAAAGAGTCGTCCAAGACTCGTTGTGTTAGCGCTTAACTTCCTACTGAGTCAAGTAGTCTAAACAGAGTTGTTATAAATGCGAAATGAGGTTCTAATTCATCAAGTGACGCAGATGCCCTCTAGACGCAACTCAGTGATTCTGCAGCGACTCTGGCATGTCTCAATACGACTCTACGGCCCCAGAGTCGTTTCAGAGTCGCAGACAATAAAAGGCCTCAAATTGACTCTTCTAGGCGACTCTTTGATGACATTTTTTGCGCCTTGTACTCGTACCGTGACATTTCGGCTTTTTACAGTTGTCTCGAGTCCATTTCTTTCCTATTTAACCTGCGTTACCTGCAGCGACTATAAAACAACTCTGAGGCGACTTGGTCTAGTAGGTACGGTTTTCATCTAGCTTCCTTAGTGCCGTTTCCCAGTAAAGAATCATCACAAATAGCTACGACTGCTTTTTTAGTTCATTTTCTGCTAGCATCGCGGATCCTAGCCCGAGTCACGCAAAGAAGCAGCCGAATTTTTTAGCGGGCAAGCAACAAAAAAATGCTTACGCTAAAAAAATGGTCCAGTGGAGGGAGTGAAATCAAGAAGAAAGGTTGCTACGTACAATCAAATAGCTAACATTGACTTCGATAAAGTACACAGATTTAAAAACACACAAGTTTTCACCCCGAAACCAGTAGTCAAATTATCCTCAGTTGACAAAATTCACTTTGTCATCTCAACTTTGTCGTCACAAAGCCCCAGCTTAGGCTGGTGAGGAGACAGTGGCAGAGTTACGAGAAAACTGGTTTCGGGTAGAATTCTTTTAACCTGGTTGCTGCATGGATGAATAATATAACTGGATCGCCAGAAGCTCGGTTTTTTTGGTCCCAGCCATTGACAAGCACCAGCATCACAAGAAGCTCAGAATGCCGTACTTTCACCCTGCATATATTGCGAGCATGTGCTTGGACATAAAATAGAATACTTATAAACAAAGGTTTGCAGCTTCTGCAGCGGCTATTTGTCTATGTGTGAAAGTACAGCATTCTGAGCTTCTTGTGAATGTGATGCTGGTGCTTGTCTATGGCTAGGACCAAAAAATCGAGCTTCTGGCGATCCAGTTATATTATTCATCCATGGGTGGCTGAGTGTACACAAGTAGTACATCTTGCACAGAAGTTATATCTATTTATCAATGTCTATCAACTCTTAGATCTATGGATACTCGTAAGTTAACTATTTAAACGAAAGATACTAAGAAAATTAAGGCAATTAAGGAAACGTTATTCTTAAAGCTAAATGTAACATCAATTTGAAGTTAGCTAACAAATATGAAAGTACTATATGTACTAACAAATTGTCTGACTTATCAAAACAAGCAAATTAATTAAAAACGGTATAAAAACTGCCCGTTTGCTCAGACAATTAGACATACATCAGTAAAGCAAAAATTCACACTGCAACTCAGAAAAAATTTAATTTAAACTAAAACCTATATGATAATTGAGATTTTGAATTTTTAAGGAAACAATGAAAAAACCACTTAGAGAGAGCAGAGGCACAAATATATCTGACAGTCACAGATATAAATGGCTGACAGCCTGACAATTTACTTTAGATATCTGACAGTCAGGCTTAGATGTGTCTGAGAGTCAGGCTTAGATGTGTCTGACAGTCAGGATTAGATGTGGCACTAAGAGTCTCACTATAGGCCAAGGCAAGCAGAAACTCTAATAAATGATCGCCAGGCATTCAACAAACGATCTAGCGCTCCTTCTTAGCAGCGGACTGTTTGCTGGGAGGTTTGGCAGCCGCCGTGGCGGTACCGTGTCTGGCAGCGTGCGGCCTGACGGCGTGGTGACTGCCGCGGCCTGCGTTAGCCAGCCGACGCGAGTCCAGCTTGGCCGCCAGCACCGGCAGCACGATGGTGACAATCAGCGGCATCAGGGCGTACTTGAATGCGGCAAACAGATAAGTCTGTAGATCGGAGAAGCCTGGCTTCGGCTGGAATCGCTTCTCCAACAATACGCAGGCGCACATTGACAAGAATCCTGCGAAGCACTTAGTCACGGTTCTACTAGGAGCCGGAACAGGCAGCAGGCTGGCCAGGAAGCTTGAGAAAGCGGCGCCAAGGATGGCACCAATATCGCGGTGGATGCTGAATAGCGGCGTAGTGTCAATGCTAATCCACTCCGAGCTGGCGCAGTGCCGTTCGGCCAGCCGGATGGACCAGTCGGGATCGAGGCCCAGCTGCCGCAGGCAGTGACTAACACCCAGGGAGCTGCTGAACATTAGGAAGGCCAACAATAGCAGAGCAAACGGGCGAAGTATCTGGCTACCCATTTTCACGGCCACAATTGACAGCAGACAGCCAGTGATCACTCCGCCAACAGCCTGATGCGGAAAGTGAGTTGCTAAGAAACAGCGCGACACGCCAAGGGCGGTGATGCCAGCAAAGTAGGCGTATCTGACAGCCAGCCTGGACTTGGTTGGCAAGCTCTGGCTGGCGTACAGCACAGGGATGTACCAGGAGGCCGCTGCCACCATGCAGTGACCGGACGGAGACCCTGGGCCAGTCTCGCAGGTCTGAGGAAACTGGGCCAGGGTTAGATTCACTTGGCGCAGCCGCTCGCCAACCCACCAATAGGGCCGCTCTCCGTGCAGAGCCCATTTTAACAAACCATTGAGCCACTCGGAGAAAGCGGCCGACCACAATACCGTGAGGCCCAGGTGCGAGTTCAACGCGTAGCACAATGGGAAAGCAATTATAAATGCGCTGACGGGATGCCCAAAGTCCGATAGCAGCATTAGAGGCTGGGCCAGCGGCATCAGGCCGGTCTGTAGGCCCGAGACGGCTCGAGCGCCGGACAGATGAAGCGAATCGAATACAGACTCCTGCAAGGTTAAGTATTCGGCTTGGTTTTAGCGAATCTTTTTCCTAATTAGGGCAGTTGGTACTGCCGGCAAACAGTAATGAGCACTCTCCTGACCCCTGAACAGACACTTCTGTTTCTCCGGCAAGCGGGCCACATGCAAAGCCTCTCTATCCGGCCCTCGGGTCCTTTGAAACTCACAATAGCAAGCTTTTCTCACCTATCTTCTTATCTCTCCTTTCCTATCCCTTCTCCTCTCTCATCTCCTTTCCTCTCCCTTCTCCTCTCTTTTCCCTCCTCTTTCCTTTCTCCTCCCTTTTCCTCTATCTTCTTCCTCCTTTCCCTCTCTCTTTTCTTATCCCTTCTCATATCCTTTCTCCTATTTCTCTTCTCTATTCTCTCTCCTCTCTCCCTTCCTCTGGCCCACAGTCATGCGCCAGGTTCTCAATCTGGCCCTTGAGGTAGAAAGTTTGCCAACCCTGATCTAGATGGTCTTTCCTATAGGTAGATACCTTGGCCTTAACTCATTCTATTTAATGTGGTAAAGCTACAATTTTAACAATTCTATGATCAATGCATGGCTGAGCTTCCCTGTGGTAGCTTTGTTGGAAACTAAAAATCAAATGGCGCCTATTCAAATGCAGAAATTCTTAGAAATTTAAAACCAAAGTCAAACCGATTTAATATACAATGCTCAATCATATAGAATGTTACCAGTTTAATTTGTATAAAAATATTTAATAATATTGGTGAAAAATAGGTACAGTAAAAGCACTAATTATCTAGCTTAGAGTGTAAATTTGCCGATAGAAAAGTACAACAAAAAATGAAAAAACTAGAACCTGTAGAAAATATTATTATTCTCGATTTGTGCACATGTTAAGTTTAGAAACTCCAACTGAGCATTTTAACAATTATTGCAATGTAGTAGAAGTTTACAATAGCTAAACAGACTTAGATTAAATTTCAAATAGCAACGCCTTTGGTGATAATGATATTAGCATACTGGGCCAGCTCCCCCGTATGGACAACACAGTAGGCCCTCTCCGCTGCTCTGTAAAACTGTTCGCGAGGCAATAGTTGCACCCGACTTTTGCCGCTGCTGCTGGTCAATAAGTTAAAGTGCGGGTGCACTTTTGCATAGTCCGACCAGATTGGCGGGTTGGAACTGAATTTGTCAGCGTCTGATGGCTCAACCTGCCAATTCAAATATGATGCTTAATGCCCCCACATACTGCTCACCACACCCGTTCTAAATGTAGTTCCCACCCTCTCCGACTCCCCAGCCCTGTCTCCCCACCCCTCTGTCTCCCCATCCCTCTCCATCTCCCCACCCCTCTCCAGCTCCCTACCCCTCTCCAGCTCCCTACCCCTCTCCAGCTCCCCACCCCTCTCCAGCTCCCCACCCCTCTCCATCTCCCCACCCCTCTCCGTCTCCCCACCCCTCTCCATCTCCCCACCCCTCTCCATCTCCCCACCCCTCTCCATTTTCTCACCCCTCTCCATTTTCTCACCCCTCTCCGTCTTTTCACCCCTCTCCGTCTTCTCACCCCTCTCCGTCTTCTCACCCCTCTCCGTCTTCTCACCCCTCTCCATCTCCCCACCCCTCTCCATCTCCCCACCCCTCTCCATTTTCTCACCCCTCTCCGTCTTCTCACCCCTCTCCGTCTTCTCACCCCTCTCCGTCTTCTCACCCCTCTCCATCTCCCCACCCCTCTCCATCTCCCCACCCCTCTCCATTTTCTCACCCCTCTCCGTCTTCTCACCCCTCTCCGTCTTCTCACCCCTCTCCGTTTTCTCACCCCTCTCCATCTCCCCACCCCTCTCCATCTCCCCATCCCTCTCCGTCTTCCCATCCCTCTCCGTCTCCCCATCCCTCTCCGTCTCCTCACCCCTCTCCATTTTCTCACCCCTCTCCGTCTTCTCACCCCTCTCCGTCTTCTCACCCCTCTCCGTTTTCTCACCCCTCTCCATCTCCCCACCCCTCTCCATCTCCCCATCCCTCTCCGTCTTCCCATCCCTCTCCGTCTCCCCATCCGTCTCCGTCTCCTCACCCCTCTCCATTTTCTCACCCCTCTCCGTCTTCTCACCCCTCTCCGTCTTCTCACCCCTCTCCATCTTCTCACCCCTCTCCGTCTTCTCACCCCTCTCCATCTTCTCACCCCTCTCCGTCTTCTCACCCCTCTCCGTCTTCTCACCCCTCTCCGTCTTCTCACCCCTCTCCGTCTTCTCAGACCTCTCCATCTTCTCACCCCTCTCCGTCTTCTCACCCCTCTCCGTCTTCTCACCCCTCTCCGTCTTCTCACCCCTCTCCGTCTTCTCACCCCTCTCCGTCTTTCCACCTTCTGCGTCTCCCCGCGCATACTGTGCCAGTCTCCCTCAGGCTCAACATAACCACCAAGCAAGCAACGAACCTGCATGAGTGCAATGGGACTCTCAATATAGGTATCAATAGGCAGCACAGACATGATGGCTTCCAATAGTTGAGGCATTTCGACACCGTCATAGCGAATGACAGAACAGCTGGCCTTCCGGGCAATGCTGTGGCTAGGAAAATGGGCATCAGCCAGTACCAGAGTGTCGCCATGGCCCATCTCTGCTAGGCACTTGAGCAGTTCAGGCGACAACAGACTGGGTATGCCTAACAGAGGCATTTGAGCTGGAAGATGCAGTAAAAGAACACTCTAAAGAATAAGCAGTGACCCCAAGTGTTTGGCACAAGGGGTTGTGCTATTTTTCACTTCTAGCATAATTTTTCTGACAAGTTCCATGACTAATAAACATGCATATTGCACACATTAGACACATGTCAGGAGTTGCCGTCAATGCATTTGCAGTGGAAACAAGGGTCTTTTCACCGTGAAATAATCCTGTTTGGACAACTCTTTATACTATTAAAATTTATCTGCTAGCTATTGCCACACTACACATTGCAAGACTGCAAGTTCACATGAGCAAGTAATAGACAACAGACTTGGTTTTGAGATTCAACAAAGTTGATATGTAAAAATTTCAATCATTAGCTAAACATTTTACACTATATAATACTGTATAAACAAAGCTTTGAAGCTCATTGCATCAAAGAAGCAACCAAGTCATTAATGGTAGGTACAACCAAGCAATGAAAAATGCCTTATTATCTACTTAGTATTATACTATGTCTATTTTTTGGGTAGGCATTATTGCAACTTACCTTAGCTAGGCCCACACTTTTGAAGGTTATTACATTTGTAGTATACTAGAAATCTCTATTCTAAAATTTTTGGCATACCAATGTATAGTTTAACTATCTTGGCATACCACTTTAGGCTCAAGTAAATTTTTTGCACACCAACTTATGCTTACCAAAACTTTCAAACTTTGGTGAAAAAAAATTACACATTGCAATAAATTATCTTTTTTTAAAGTATAGGCCTATATGCTAGGTCCCTAAGAATTACCTGTAGACCATAGTCAAAAAGATGGCACAGTGTGCGCCAAAAAGATTTTTTTGGGACAATCTGTATACCATCTATGTGCCATTTGTGTGCCATCTATGCGCCATGTCTATGCCCTTATTTTATGTTTTTATATAATTTATGCAATTTATATAATTCATGTATTTTATATAAATTACATATTTTATAACAAATTTACAAAATTCTTAGAATTCATGCAGACTCAATATGCTACACCAGTTTTATGCTAATAAAGATTCTATTCTGATTCCTTATACACCAAAGTTGTGCACAATACTGCATATGTCAGGGACCTTATATGCCGCATGCGCCACATGCGCTAGGGACCTCAGTGTGCACCATGATTGTGCGCTGCAAGTGCCAAGGACCTTAGTGTATGCCATGATTGTGCACTGAGTATGCCAAGGACCCCTTGTATATACCAGAATTTTCCATGGCAAAGGCCACCTTCTTGACTATGGCCTGTAGACAAATTGTTTGCAAGAGATTTGCTTACTAAGCTTTTCTTATTGAGATTTGCCTGCAATATATTTTGCCTATGAAAAAATTGCCTATAGAGATTTTCTTGCAATGCAATTTTCCTGCAAGTGAATTAATTGCCTGCCAAGTTGTTTCTCACTGAGGTTTGTCTATGATGCTTTTTGCTATAGTGCATTTTGTAGCTAGATTTGGTTTATATTTCCCTCCCCCTTTTTAAAATATGTATTTGATATATAGTTATTATCAAAATGTTTTGATTGGATAAATCTTTTTATTAAGACTTACTATACTATAACTAAGCATTAAGGAGGCAATACAAACAAAAAATATAGCATGGAAATCTACTGAACATTAAAGAGCCATCATGTCAAACATAAAAGAGACACCATGTCAAACAAAATACACAATTTCAAACGTAAAAGTAAGCGTCATGCCAATTTTAAAGGAGCCACTATAGAGCTAAGGAAATTGTAGCACTAGCTACTTATTGTATGGTGGATGCTTACTATTTGGGGATGCTTGCAATCTGGGGGATGCTTGCTATCTGGGGGATGCTTGCTGTCTTGGGATGATTTCTTTTTGCATTACACTTTATTTGAGCAGTTTGTCTGTCATCTTTGTGAAGGCTTTATTTGGCTGTCTTTTTGTTACTTATAGAGAACAGAGATTCTATCCAGATGTCCCCCAACGGGGGGCGAAGATTGCTAGTCTATAGCTAAAGCCATGCACAATACATAATTTATGTCATAAGAAGCAATTGCCAATGATAAATTGGTATAAAATTATGACCCACACCCATCTTCTCACACTTTTGTTCCAGATAGAAAAGCATTTGTTCAACTTTATCCCCACTAATAGTTTAATAGCAAAAGATTTTAAAACATCTATAGGCCTAGGCCTATACATCTATTTGGCACCATCTGCAGTGAAGCATGGTGACAAATATAGAATATGCTAATCGCTAGGCCTAGTGGGACAGTCAGTCAGTGGGACTCGTGACGCCAGTTCCCTTTTAAACTCATGACTCACCCCTTTCAAAAGGGTGAACTTACTCAGGCCTATAATAAAATAAATTAGTGCTACGTGCTACATGTAACTGTTTACATGGTTCAGATTGCTGTTGGTTTTGCCGTTTTGGCGACAGATTTCAGATAACCTTTGGCAATAACTGATGTAATTGTAAGTTTCGCTATTTCGGCAACATTATTATATATGAGGTGGGGGCGGAGAAAAGTAATGGGAAAACGGCGGCAGGCAGCGGTATAGTCTGTCTGTACCTACCCGCTTAAAAAATTGAAGCCGATTTCTGGTTAAATTCCTAGTTAAACTGTGAATATTAAAGGTTTATCTAGGAATGAGCTCAGATTATTAAGAGCGCGCGTCCAAGTTAAACTGACGTTTGAATTCATTGCACTTTAACAAAGCACGGTCAAAAAAATAAAAACAACGACTGTTAAACTAAGCTAACTGTAAAAAAGTTGTATTTAAAATATTAGGCTGAACTTCATTACACACATAAACGAAACGCAGCATGAAAAGTAATAGATTTGAATGTTATCGCGCACTCCGACACATTTTTTATTTTATTAGTTTACACCGATCGAGGTGGGGCGATTTAATATTTTGAACTGCCGCCTGCGTTAAGTTCGCAATTTAAAGCCAGGAAATCGGGCAGTCGAATCTCGTTATTTCTACCGGGTTACTCCGCGTCTGCCGGGGTCCAATTCCCGAGGGGGGGGGGGGGTAGTTGAAGTCGTAGTCGAGCGGTCATTACTTTGGCGCGGTCGTTCAGGCTTGTTGTGTATTGCAGAAGGCATGCTATGCGTAGGGATAGTTCGGAAACAGGGTTTCTAGAAACTTCCTCAGCGCGGACAATTGTTTACGCATTGTTCCAGAAGTTTCCTCTCCCGGTCTTTCTAGAACTTTCCTTCCCCGCGTGCATAAATATACGAGCCGCCCTCCTATTGGCTAACCCCTCTTTTGGTGCCACTGAGCGCCCGGATAATTATCTATCTTGTTTCTGCGTTCGTTAATTCAACAACAGAACAAGGCTCATACACCGTATTCAATGTATGTCCATTAGCTTTAAAGCTTACCATGAGTGGCATACGAGCTGCCTTCACCGTAATTAACGTATTACGGACCGTTAGATTCTCAGAACTTGCCTAGAGTTGATCTAGAACTGGTTATTTTATGCCGTGCGGGCCAAATATTCAAGATAACGTTAGGCTAGCTTATATTGATCAAAGAATAAATATGGGTTATTCAGATTCGTCGTTTATTAACTGGATGAAGTTTCAGTTGTTGAGCTAGCCGATTACACGGGATGGATTCGGGGGCCGCGGTGTGGAGAGGCGAACTTACAGCCTGTAGTTGGGGTCTAGTTAAGAATATCAGTTAGTTGTGTCAAACTTACACAGAACATTAATTAGAGGGGGGACACCGATCGTTCCACGAGTGAGGCACGCGATTGGGGCAACGAGTGTTATGTTGGTTCCGGGTGTGGTAAGAAAAAAACAGAGATTACGGCAAAAATAATAGAAACCAGAGGAGGGGACATCAGATGGGCCAGACAAAGGAAGGGGAGAGACACCAAAAGTGGGCCAAGGCGCGGGGGCCAACCGGGGGGACGAAGGTGATGACAACACAACGGTCAGCGCCTGGGCACACCGTAGCAAAATGTTCCGGAATGAGTCACACAAGGAATATTACGTCAAGAGTTAATTTACAACACAGTGGTAGCCCTTACTACCATGCACGTATATGGGGCTATACTCGTAGTTAGGGCTCCTGAGATTTGCTTTTGGCGCGTTTGTCACGTTGTCGTCGTTATATTGAGAACTTTAGACCGTACGTTTAAACAAACTTCTTCTCAGCAGATTGCATGGGGACCTTCATCTGGCCAGTTACTTGAGCAGGTTCCTTGGCTATTCTTAAGCTAGTAGAAGGGTAGCTAATTTAGCAGTAGCGGAGCGGTCCAGGTGATCAAATGCCAAAACAATTAGAAATGTAAATAGATTTTCTGTCAGTGTAGATCGATACATGTATCGTGCGTGTTGAATACCAATTCAACGAGTTCTTGTGTGAAATTACCTTGTTGGGTATACTGGAGAGTGGAGTACTAGTTCAGTCACTCTCTAATTTAGCAAAGCAAGAGTTTGTTGCTACTAGCTATATAGGTAGTTTAAAAACGAACCTAAAGTTGTTTCAAAAAATTTTTTAATACATTATGTACGTACAATTGACTATTAATCCACTGCAAAAAAAACATTATAGGCTGTAGAACGCAGATGAAATGAAATGAGCGAAAAATAGATGCGCGGATTACCCCCAAATTTATAAATGCCCAATCCGCCCTTTATGCAAAATGCTTAATTTATGCATTGCAGATTGGCTTTGTCTGTACGTCTACACACATCGGCTCGCCTAGTTAAAATACTACAAGTTAACCTACATAAAGTGCATTTCTCGCTTCTTTCCCAGTTTCATCCTTTTCCCGAGGAACAACAACTTCTATGGTACTGGTAATTTATCGGTTGTAGGAGGACTGAGAACCATTTCTCAGTCCCCAAACGAGGCCTGAGAAATAGTTCTCAGTCCTGCTATAGTTGTATGTAACAAATGTACGCTCGTAGGGGGGCCGTAGCCCAGCGGTAGTGCAGCTGCTCTGGTGTGCCAGCGACCCAGGCTCGATTCCAAGTGCAGTCACATTAATTTGGGGCTGAATTGGAATCTCGGCTTGGCTCTGCTCGTGCAATTAACGGCCTTGAGAGCCAACCCCCCAAGGCGCAGTGAAGTGTACATGCCTAACGATAATATAAAGTTAGGGCCGCTGTACACTCCTGTGTGAGTGTGTGACTGCGTACGTATCCGCGCGCTTGTGTGCCTGCTCAGGGGAGTCGGCGGAATGGGCAGTAATGCCTCTCGCCGGTTGTGTGCCTATGTGCCGGTTGTGCGCTTAAAGTGCGCCAGGGTGCACACAACCCCCCTGCCTCTAAAAAAATGTACGCTCGTAAACGAAAAAAACCAACAACAGGAAGTTCAACATAGTAAGAAATAGAAGCGTCTTGTAAGCACTCACTCAAAAACGATTTCGTTATAGTCTACATAGTAGTCTATTGATTTGTACAATCTGACCCCCACGCCTAACAGGCAATATTGACTTACCTACTAAAGCGAGCCCCACATCTTTAAAAAAGACGGCCCATAGCATCGCCCGCTTTTAAGAATTCCGCCGGAAAGAGGAGAGCGTCAGCCGGTGTGCGTCAGCCAGTGTGCGTCAGCCGGTGTGCGTCAGCCGGTGTGCGTCAGCCGGTGTGCGTCAGCCGGTGTGCGTCAGCCGGTGTGCGTCAGCCGGTGTGCGTCAGCCGGTGTGCGTCAGTTGGTGTGCGTCAGCCGGTGTGCGTCAGAGCCCGAGCACATCTTAAGGCTACGAGCTCTGCTGAAGCGACTGACGGCCAACAAGGACAAATGACAGCTGGGTATCTTCGGCTTCGTCTTTTCGGCTGACGGCATGCAACCATCCGAGACCCAGACTGAGGCTTTCAGCGAGCTAACGGCGAACAAGAAGGAGCTGAAGGCCTTACTGGGATTGGACAACTACCTGACGCGGTTCGTTCCCAACTTTGTTGCCTCTTAGGCCTCTGCTCAAGAGCGACGCCAGGTTCGAGTGGACAGCTGAATGCGAGCGAGCGTTTCAGTTTCAGGTTTTGAATGCGGAAATCTGCAATCCGCCATTATTGGCGCACTTCGACTCGAGCGCGGACACAATCGTCACCAGATACGCCAGCGCCAAGTCCCTCGGTGTACAGCTTACTCAGATCCAAGACGGCGTTGAACGGCCGATGAATAGCAGGCGGTAGCGATCGACGTGCTGATGCTACTGCCACCAGACCGAGGAAACAGCTACCTGTTCGTGATGCAGAACCAGTAATCCAAGTTCCTGACCATCATATCAATCTCAGAACAGACCGTCAAGACCGGAGCTTTGTTGGTCATTCACTTGAATCAGGGCGCGAACTTTGAGAGCGAGCTGTTCCAGGAGACGCTGATCGAACGCTAAACATCAGAAAGACTCGCACCACACTCTACCATCCACAAGGAAACGGCCTGGTGGAGTGCGGCAACAAGTCGCAGCTGCAGCTGCTGAGGCTGTTCACTGAGACCGAGTCCAGCTGGGAAGAGCAGCTGCCGCTGGAGCAGCAGCTGGCCCTGAGTTCGTCGTAGAAAAAACATGGTGTCCACTGGGCAGCAACAGAGGGCGGCGCATGACAAGAAAGCGTCGGACGTACCGCAGTTTCCGCCGGGTTCCGAGGTGCTGCTCAGCATTGAGATGCGACGCTCGAAGCTGGCGCCCTATAGGGAGCCGTGGGTCGGACAGTGCTCGAGCAGCGAGGCCACTCGGTGCGCATCCACTACAGCTTCAGCAGAAGACTCGCTCGTATCAAATGTTGCTAAAGCATCGAGTCGCGTTTAATGTATGACTGTACATCTCGCTCTCTATGTAAATTGACGGCAAAAAATATATAGATCACTGCTCCGAGAGGCCTTCGCGTTTTGATCTGTTTTTATCACCCAAGCACTTCGAGTTGCACATCACCATCACAGCTTCTAAAGCACGTGGTACGGGTGCGAAGGATGATCTGGATGACTCGCTTGGAAACCGAATCGAAAGCCTTCGGGAAGTCTATGAAGAAGCAGATGACAGACGACAGACGCAGAGGCGGTCCTCTTCTAAGATGCTGTGTGCAGTGCGCAGGTGCAGGATCTGGGTCACTGTGCCTCTGCCCGGCAGAAAGCCGGGCTGCTCGCGACGAAGAAACAAATCCAGCACGGTCTGCAGCAGCGTCAGCAGTATACAGATCAGCAGCGTAGGACATCAGTACAATCCTGCGATGCTCCTCGATCCAAAAATCTTCCAGCCACATTTACGCTCGTAGCTCGTAGCAGATAGACATCACAAGAGGCTAGAGGCGCAATATTTTTAATGCCAATTTTTTTAATTTGATTGAATGGAACAGCCGAGTAAACTGTCATTTTGCTAGCTTTCAAGCAATCTGAGACGAGATGGCTATATGTACATGTTTGTGGTCAAAACCATATTGTCTATGGCAGAGTGAGACTCTTTTCATTCAAAGACAGAGAGCTCCCTGTATGGTTCAAACAGTGGATGAAGGCAACGCAATATCCATGGCTTCTAGAATCTTAAGAATGAATAAAAAGACAGGTTATACTCGTAGAACAAGTATAGTGAGACTGGCCACATGCATACACTGCCTCAGGCTGGCTCAGGCAAGGTGGACGCTGAGACGCAACAGCCAATCGGCCATATTGTGGAGTAAAATCAGTACGTCATTCTCAAGGATGTGCAAGGAAGCCTGACAGAGCTGCATCATAATTATTAAATAATAAAAATTGATTATACCTGCTCCAATGGGCAGATGTGCAACCGACAGCTCAGCCGCAGCTATTGTGCGGCGCATCTGAAGGCTGCGTACGGCACGGCTGTTCAGTCCAAGGACTGGGGGTCGCGGTCGCCACACACACCCTCACCTCAGCTAATGTTGGCACCCATTTTACAGCTGGGTCAACTGAACCAATACAAAGTTAAGTGTCTTGCTTAAGGACACAAGTTGTTCCAAGTTGGTCGAGAATCGAACCCCCGACCTTTCAGTCGCGAGTCCGACGCTCTAACCACTAGGCTACAACTCCCCCCCCTCAAAGCCGGTCATCTCTGAGCACAGACGTTGAGCTCCATGCGAATTACGCTTCGAACTACGAGCTATAATTACATTTTGGATCAGGCTGCTAAACCCTACAGAGTTTTGCATGTGACACTTTGCTTGCTTATGTCTAGGGTGAAAATTTAAGTTGGATTCTTCTCAATCGACCTCGTGACCAAAGAAGTGGTATTACATGTACATGTAGCATACATCTTGGTTGAGTGTTTATAGAACTCACACACGTCTTTTGGCAGTTTGGCTAAATCTCTGTTTATCTGTGTGCTTTATAAAAATGGCGGTCCCAGGTGCAATTCTGCAACTGCTATTGGAGACACGATGTCAGTTAATTTTCCATTTTGCAAGCTTTTGTACTCAACAGCACCTGCCTATCTTCTGGCTTTGTTTGAAAGCAAACACTCGCAGGCACTGGTGCAGGGGCGCAACCAGGTGCGAGGGAAGCAGCTGCATCTGAAAAAATGATAGGGATCAAATCAAGCGCATTTTCGCCAACATACAGGCCGCCGCCTCTGCCCCTTCCCTTTGCGCTTTAGGCCTTCAACCCCCCTGCAGTAAGAACTTCAAAGACGTCAAAAGTCACGTCGTCACAGTAGAACTACCAATGAGGGGGGTGGTAATTTCCCCTGACATTTGTTTTGCTGCGCCAAAACGGAGCAACGCAGGCACACGAAATTCGAGAACTCGGGCAGATTTTTTGTTGAGCACCTTCTCAAACAAGAATCAAGTCGCCAGCCTTCCGGACCATCGAGATGTTCAACGATTCTGCTAGGTCGGATTTTTCCCATTAGCGCCTGGGTATTCAGTACACCCCTGTGCGCCAATCAGCACTGCGCCTCAGCACTGCCTTGCCAAGCCTCCAAATTTCGTCAGCACGTCGACCACATGTGTCTGCATCAGCTCTGACTTTGTTGGTCACTAGCCTTCACCCAGGTGGAGCTTCTGGACCCTCAACAGGTGGCAGCAGGTGACTATGGACGGGCAGAAGAATGGCTTAGTATTGTTACTGTTATTTTTAAACTTCACGAGCGCCTGATTAAATATGCTTTTTTCTCTAGCATGTCTGTTTTTTTCTGGGAAACTCGAAGTTTCGAATTTTAGATACTGAGAAGGCTAATGAACTTAAAGTAGTGCTATAGTGGCTTTTAGCATAGTGGATTTCTGCATGTTTGCGTTTATCATGTGTGATTTTTTAAACTTATTTCCCCATAAGGATCTGATTCCGAATGGGTCACCGTACTGTGAGAGCTACTCGTACATGAAGTCATGGATTTTTAAATCCTAACTGCGTGTAAAATACTGACCTATTTTCTCACTCAACATCTCCAAGAAAAATCCCGTAGCATCGCTCGCTTCCAGGAATTCCAAATTCCGAAAGCGCAAGAACAGAGGAGAGCGGAAGCCGCCTCATCTGCCGCCTCTGAGGACCCGGCATCCGACAAAGAGGCGGACTCCACGCGTCAGCCGGATGCGTCGGTGCCGCAAAAGCTTCTGGCGCGGCTGGCTCTTTCCGCGGCAAGACCTCTGCTCGTGAGAAAACACGCACGGCTGCGGAGGGATCCAAAGCGGGGGCGCTGGCCAAACACTAAGCCGATGCCTGAAGACGAGCGTCGAGGACCAGGCCTTCCACATCCAGCCCGACGACACACTGAAACCGTGCATGGATTCCGGTTCGCTGCGGAGACTGGCGGAGACGGTTTCACGGCTATCCTCGGTCTGTTGGATAGATGGATGCTCCGCTTTCCGGACATGTCCCTTATCTTCGAATCTTCATTTTCGAATTCGACATCACCTGTCCACCGCCCCGGAGAATTTTAAGCACAAACAGGAAAAAGAGGCTCTTTTGCGTCACGACCCCGGACCCCGTCTGGGGGAAAGCCGCGAAAGCTGCAGCAACAGGTGGACGTAGGAAGGGCCCCAAAACACTACCCGATACTGGCCGGCTCGCTGAGAACCCCAGGTAATCGCTGGACATCATGCTCACCAGCTCTTTCCCACGTGCAGCACCGCAGCTAGGCCCACCGGATCATTCTCCGGGCGGACAGATCCTGGCTTTGACCAACATACCTAGAGAGAAGACGGCTCGCGCCGCGAGATCCTTCTCTCCTTTCAAGCCTAATCCTAACCCGAGCCTAACAGCGACAGCCAGATGTACCTAATTGTTTGTTAGAGAAAATAGGTCAATTAACGTGCTAGTCTTTACTAGAATAACACGACTTCTTGTACCCTTTTTCGTATGACATCGGACCATGCTCAACAGGAAGAGCCATGCCAGGGAAGCCTCTATGGTCGCTACCTATGGGGCTTCCCTGGCCATGCTTCACTGCTAGGGCTGTTTGTTGGCAGCTAAGGCTGTTAGTCTATGGTCTATGGTTAATCTGGCTGAAAATCCTCACGGCCGTGGACAACTTTTCGGAGGGTTTCCGGCTGTGCCATACCTAAGATTATGTGTAAGATATGCTATAGTTTTGAGGTCAGTATGAGTTTAAATCTGGAGAGCCAAGGGACTAAGTGGAATGCCGACCCGACTCAACACTGGCATACCTATTTTAAACCACTTTCATTTTCCGGAAGCTATCTGAAATTGAAGTTGCAGTGGAACTCTCGGAATCCATTTCAACTTCATTTTACTGGACGCAAAAAGCCGGGGGGTGTGGGCAGGAGCCTCACATTTATCCAGAGACAATTAAGTATTTAATTGACAAGATGGAAAAGACAAGAGACCACAGACATAAAAGAGATTCATTTTGTTCAGTCTCTGTCTCCCTCTTCTTCAATTCAACTCGGCTTTAACCCGTGACTGATCTTCAAGCAAAGTCTAAGCAATTGACAAAGAAAAATGGAAGAAATTCGCATTTTAAAAACCCACTAGTTGACTTCATTGGGGACTTTGCTGGAGACTTATGATCCTAATTGACGTTCGGCAGAAGATGTGGAAGACATTTTTTTAGAAGGACTAGATCAGCGTGACCCGAATGTTGAGCAAAAACTTTGAGAAATCTGCTGCAACTTCAATTTTAAAGACTGCAATCTAACCATCAATAACTAACAATATCGACAACAAGCTAAGGAGTACACATGCTGACTATATTCTCCCGTGAATGTTTTCAATTTCTGTTTGGTTGTACTACTGTTGTTGTCGATAGTCGGTTCTGTTCTGCTTTATACGTATGTATACGTCTTAGTTAACTTGGCTATAGCTGAGCTTTTTTAAACGCCTACACGTCTTTTGATAGTTAGCCGTGGTTAAATCTGTGTGCTGTATAAAATTGCCGGTCCCATGTGCGCCTCTGCAGCTGCTAATTTTCATTTTTCATGATTTATACGCAACGGCAGCTAGATCTATCTATCTTACAATGGCAGGCACCAGGGGCTTCAAAGACATCAAGTCCCTTGCTAGAACCAGGCCTACATGTAGATGTGGTTAACCATTTGAAATCTTTTTGCGCACCTGATTCAGGACAATTTTCTCTGGCAAAATTACAACGAATTTTAGATGCAAGAAAAAGGAATAGATTAAAAAAATCTACATGCATGTGTTTATCATGTGTGGTTTTTTAGAACTTTTCAACTGCCAGGATTCCGGACGGGTCACGGTACTGTGAGAGCTTGCATTGAGTCGACCACAGGGATTTGTACATCCCCGACCACCATGGCTAACAGCTCAATGCGTCAGTGTCGATAAACTTTTGTAGCTTTGCACTCCTTACACACAGTTTGGTGAAACGACAATTTATATGGGTTTTTCCCATATTAATCGTTTCCTTCTGCCAACAGTTCAGGAAGACAACGAACAATGGACCTCGATGGTAACTTTCTCTGTGTGATCTCTAGAGTCACATTCTCAAACTTCAGGCGAGGATCTTTCCTCTTCAATCAGTATATTTTATAAGCTAGCACACTGTATGCGAGCAACGAGGAATAGGAGCAGTAGGGAGAGAGAGTGGGATTTCGAGGCCCAATAGGCAGTGTCGGTCAGAGGTTGTGCATGCATCACGCGAGGGTCGCATGGCTGGGCTTCTTGCTCGCCGATCATCAGGACTATTTTTAGGCATGCAGATCTTGTGCATCTGGGGAGTTGCTGCCAAGGCTGGATGCTTGTTCACGCATCACGCGCGTGTCGGCTGATTTCTCACATCCTCTTGCTAACGGTGCCTTCGTTTCACTTCATTGGCCCTCCTGACACACAGTTTGGCCCTCCTGACACACAGTTTGGCCCTCCTGACACACAGTTTGGCCCTCCTGACACACAGTTTGGCCCTCCTGACACACAGTTTGGCCCTCCTGACACACAGTTTGGCCCTCCTGACACACAGTTTGGCCCTCCTGACACACATTTTGGCTTTGACTTTGATACCACTGACGCACACGTTCAATCTGACTACCTCTCAGGTTTCTAATTTCTGTATTTCTGCATTGAGCCCCAGCTTTACCCCCAGAGCACGCTTTTGGTCGGAACAGTGAACAGCCGCAATCTCAAGTAAAGGGGGAGCTGCGAAGCTGGACCTCGACCTAAGCTGTAAAATCACCCTACTGCAGAAAGTGTGCACAGTCAGCGTGTATCAAGGCTTGAACCTTCCCGTGAGGACCTGGGCGCCCTCTCTAAGGCACATCATCGGACCAACGAGGCCGTGGGGGGGAGTTGGAGCGCTGTTTGGACCGAGGCTGCAGCAGAGCTGTCCCTGCATCTCTCTGTCCCCCCTGCATAATTCGAGTCGATGTCCCGCTTCGCTAAAGTGTCTTCTGTCACCTGCACTGTTGAGGCTCAAGTTTTCTTCGAGCAGCTCTCGGTTCAGGTGGAGGCACCAGTGCAGCGTGGTACTGTGGTTGGCCTCGGAGACCGACCACAGTGCCACGCTGCTCGACCTTAACGAGCTTCTGCGGATGGGCATATTAGGCCATAAGATCATAATCAGAATCATAAAAGGCATCATCAAAGAATCAGCAAAGAATCATCATCCATGGATTTTTTCAGTCACTCAAATCTGGTCCAGCCCTTCAGTCTGGCTCCGGGCAGGGCGCCGCCGTCTCCTACGTTCCATCTGATGCAGCTGCTTCAGCTCCTACAGACGTGCAACCAGTCATCCAAGCAAGCAGCAGCTCAGTCAGTGTTCGGAGACTCTAATGCGCCGACTCCGGCTACTGCCGACAAGGGAGTGCAGACTGGCTGAGCTGTGCTTGTACTTCGCTTCTTTTGATAACTACGAGCGTAGAAGCTTCTATCACGTACGAGGGTAGCATCGCTACCTCCAGGGAAAAATCCGAAGCGAGGAATGCCCATTCGGCCTCTCCGTTGTTCAGAATGCGGAGCACTTCAGCTGTGATTGCCCCGCTTTTACTCGGGTCAGGCTCGCCTACTTCGACCCAAACCCGGACCTTACCGACGTTTTCAAGCCCGAGAATTTCTGCCAGCTCCTCCGCTACCTAAGGGCTATCGGGTAAGCGACCATCCACATCCTGGACTCTCTGGCTGCCGACACCGGCACCACCGCGCGAGCTCCCTGCGCGAAACAGCAGCACTGGCTGTCCGTGGTCGCCAGGGGTTAGCGGAATGAGCGTCGACGCCTCCCGGCAGTTATCCGGATGCCCGGAACCCCCTGCATCTGAGACAAGACGTACGAGCTACATTTTTTAATTAAAGTTTTAAGCACTTTTGAAATATTGTGGCGCCGCTGGTTGCGTTAGTTTTTGATGAGCTGAGCTCAATGGGGTCATACTATAAAGCTGTCGTAGCGTAAGTTCGATCGTACGTCGGAACTTTTACACTGCGGAGATAGGAGCTAAGATCGATCTTATCTTACGATGGCTTTATAGAACGGGCCCTATAAGTGTAATGTACAAGTACTGTACTCATAGTGAGAGGGCCTGCTTGTCGTGCCCGCGTGAGCTCATGTGTACGAGTGTACAGCTTCTTGTATCTGAACGAGATCTCGTTTTGGCACGGCACCTTTTCTCTCGCTTACGAGTTACAATACAGCTTGTAAATTTATACAATGCTCGACTGAATAACAAGTCGTGAATCGCAGCGTAACCAAATTGTCTCTGATTTCTCACGACACGACAAACATGTTTCAAACATTTGACAACAGAAAATAACAATGACTGTAATAAATACATGCATGCGAGCTTGTATTTGCTGTGGCACTTATGTCTACATGTAGAGAATATGGCTATTCGTAAGATTGGCAACACTGAAACGCTGGATTACTTTCCTGAGAAGGCAAGACATGGCGTCGGCTCGCAACCTGTGAGGACTGCAAGCGGAGGCGGCAAAACGCGCGCGGCCAGAATGAAACGCTGAATCAGACAGCTCGATCAGTTAGTTTTCGTCAACTACCACACCATCACCAGTATCGCACCAACACAAGAAAGCTTTGGTGGCTGTCTGTCTGCAGCGCCAGAAGGCTGCTGTTGACGACGCCATTCAAGCCTATCTGCCGATGGGCCTCGTGCTAGAAGGCGCAGGTCCTGGTCTGCCATCAATGCTTTGACGGGGCAGAAGCCGCGCATCCCGTTGAACTTGGCAGACGATTCTGCGGACGAGCGCAGGAATGAGCTGTGTGAGTTTTTTTCGCCATCGTGAACTCGCCGCCACTCTTAACGCTGCAGACGGAGACGCCGTTTCCGGAGGAGGAGAGTCTCGCCTAACAGTCGTCGTGGACGAGGTGTCCATTGTAAAATTCGTATCCACTGTGTGGCCAGTGGGGTCGCCAGAGTGATGAACGTCGCACCCAACAAATGGACCACGACCCGTATCGTCCCTTTTTTAAGAAGCCGGGCACCACAAGGCTTGAAGTCCTGCGCTAGGAAGTCGTTCGACTGGATGCTGTAATCGCGGTTGCAGCCCGTGCTGGATTCGAACCAGCGACCTGAGCAGATCGAGTTCCAGTCCCATTGCGGCACACTGGCGCAGATCCTGGCGACACGGAAGCTGCTGTGTCAACACTGAGCGGCCAATCCGACTTCTTCAAGACATCCTCAAGCCGTCTCTCCTCATTCGTTCGATGTTTTCGATTAGTCTCCCATCGTCCCTCAAGAGACGCCACCCAATTAACGCAGAGCGCCATGTCTATAAATTCGCACCAGATTGAGCAGCAGGATTATTCAGTGATTGCTTGGCAAAATCGTTGTTACCTTCGGAACCATATCATATTGGCTCAATTTGTGAAAGCAGACCAACTATTGCCCATCTATGTCACCTTTTGTTCTTCTAGTTCTGCTGCTGCTGCTTCCCTCGATGCTCTGCCTCGGCGTCGAGGACGAGAAGCATCAGGAGCAGCACGGCAGTGAGAATCAGCTCAGAGAGGCGTCAGGAGGCGACGGGGAGCTGAGCGTCCTGATCAGCTTTAGCGGCAATTCGTTCTTTAACCTGATCAAGACTCTGAGCAGCTACCTGTCTGCGACGTTCAAGGTCGTCGGCGCCTCCATCTCTATCCGGGTGAGTCACTTCGGCAAGTCGATAGCGACGGCCCCGACCGGCTCCGACAAGACGACGCCCGCACCGAACCCGACTCCATCGCTTCACCCAACCGAGAAACCCGAAAAGCCGCTAGACAAGATCAAAGCGGAAGACGTGAAGGCAGCCAAAGCCAGGGACGCCGAGTTCAAGAAGAAGATGGAGCGCTGGATAAATGGCCCGGTGATTTGCAAGCCACCGTGTTTTAACGGCGGCAACTGCACCAGGTTTCTGGTGTCCCGTGAAAATACGTGCAGGTAGCAAAATTTTCATAGTTTCTTGGATTCTGATTCTGCTGGATGATTTTAAAGCTTAAAAAGTAGTTATTAAACTCTTTGATTTTTCAGATGCCCAAACGGATACAAGGGCCTGCGATGCGAAGTCCTTGACATTAAGCGACATCCCTGACGTTGAAGTGAAACGACGTCCTTGGCGCTGACGTTAAACGTCGATGCGAAGTCCTTGGCATCGTATAAACGTTAAACTCAGCTGACCATCAAACTTCAATCAATTCTCAATTTTTTAACAAAAATGTAACTTTTAAAGTAGACGAACGAACATCCCTATGAATAAACAGTTTGTTTCTTCCTCTCAAAGTGTTAAACAACATTCAATCTAAGATAAACTAAGAACAAAAATTAACCCAATCTATCAACGCAGCATTCCAAAAGCATAAATACGTGTTTTTCTACGGTGTTTTTCATTTTTCAAGATAATTTTGACCAGTTGAAAAACTGTGTCCTCAAAGAAACGAAAAGAAAGGAGCTCTAAGCAGCACATTAAATGTCAACATCTCCGTTTTAGAAAGTCATCTGCATGTACCTACCGACAGATGAGGACAGGAGCGTCCCCCTAGACACCAAATTATTGGCCCCCTAAGGGATTCCTCCTGCAATACAAAATTCTAAGTAAATGTACGCCACTGCGGGTGCTGTACAGGTTCTTGTAGTAAATGTAGTACATCAAGCCCTCTTTGACTACGCGGTTCAGGCGCCCCACACCAGAGTTGCCTTGAGGGTGGTAGAACGAAGTCTGACGATGATTGATGCCTTGAAAACGACAAAACAGCGCCTTGAGGCTCTTGATGATAGTAGCTAACGTCGCTGAAGAGAGACAGATCAGTTCAGGCCACTTTGAATGCAGGTCGTGCACACCGAGGATGAAGTAGCAGGTAGTTCTGTGGTGCACCCTGGTGCAGCTCTCCAAGCAACTCGATCTGCAACTCTGTCCACGGTTCCTTCGGTCACTTAGTCGGGCTCAGCACAGTCCAATGTGACTTAAAGCTCTTTGCGCTAATGATGCACGCAGAGCAGCCGCTGACGAACCTCTCGATGTCGCTGTCCATTTTGGACCACCACGCTGTGTCTCAGCAGTGGTGCTTGGTCCTGCTAATTCCCTTAATTGTGACCTTGATGCGGTAAGTCGAGCACTCGCTGACGCAGTTCTGGTATGACGGCGCGAGTTCCGATGGCCAAGCACCTGCCGTTGCTCGAGACAGTCAGATCGTTTCTGACAATCCACTTGGGCATCCGGTGCTCATCGAGTTTTTCTTTGTCCGGCCAACCGGCAACTTTGAACTCTGTGACTTTTGCCAGGAGCTCGTCCTTTGAGGTTGCCTCAGCCAGTTCGTCCTCGGTAACCACAATGAACGCCTTAATCAGTATCACTCTCTGGACTTCCAGATCGTCCATTGTATCGCCTTCCGTGACGATCCGCAGTCCCAGCTGATCCGTGAGGTCACATCCAAGAATTTCAGATCCGGTCTTGACCACACTGATGTTAAAGTAAGGCACTACCTTGTCCTTGAGCTGCACTAAGGTCAGGATGTCACCAAGCACGATGATCAGCTTCCGCAACGATGTCTGCAGAGTCACGTTGGGCAGAAGTTCGTACGTCTTGGTATGATGGAGACTTGCGAACCGGAGACAACAAGCAGCAGACTTTGCAGTGCTTGATTTCTGTCGCGGCTGTCAACACAGTGCAGATCGAGCACTCATTCGGAAGCTGTCGTACCCAGTTGTCGCTCCTGCAGACTCTGGCGAAGTGCTCGCGCTTGCCTCCGCTTTGCTGTTCTTGGCCTTGCTAATCTGCTGGACTCCAAATGAGCTGCTTGGGTCTGCTTGGCCACTCTAGCTCCGACTCTATAAGCAGCCACTCTCAGATGTGGTTGCTGCAAGAGCACTTTCTCGACAAGCAAAGTCGCGACAAGTCGCTGAGCTCTCTGTCGGAATCTGTGCCTCTCAACTCTTCGTTGATCTTGGGTCCGAAGTGCGTGTCGAGGAGTTTCAGCGTTTCCTTCCTTCTGATTGCAGCTGGGGAATCGAATGGAACCTTCCATGGGTTTCATTCAATCGGCGGTGCAACCATCGGCTGGCAGAAACGATGTTGACACTCATTCTGTTGGCTGCATCTCTGCTTGCCTGTTCAGTCCATGAAAAACAATCCAAACCTCAAATGAAGTTGGAGTTACTTCTATATTTAATCGTGAACGCATGTACATGTACATATCTAGAATCAGTGAGAGCATGTACATGTAGCATTTCTTTAACCCAATCACTAACTAGCAGCTAGTGAGTACGCTAATTTTACAACAGTTCTGTCAACATGTTCTGCTTGGTTCTGTTTGGGTGCTGTCAAGTTCCCATTTTTGATGAGGACAAACTTTCAGCGCTGGTTTTTAGGTAGAAGTAACTCTTCTTCGAAGTGTGCCATATTTATTACTAAAAGCAGTAGTATACTGTATAGCATCGTATGATATTATTTTTGGGAGGCAGAGCAGCGTACCGGTAAAACCACCCGCTGGGTGTTTACCCACTGGATGTTCACCCGCTGGATGTTTACCCACTGGATGTTCACCCGCCTGATGCTTCCCTGCCTGATGCTTCCCCACCTGATGATTCCCCACCTGATGCTTTCCTGCCTGATGCTTCCCCACCTGATGATTCCCCACCTGATGCTTCCCTGCCTGATGCTTCCCTGCCTGATGCTTCCTCGCCTGATGCTTCCCTGCCTGATGCTTCCCCGCCTGATGCTTCCCCGCCTGATTCTTCCCCGCCTGATGCTTCCCCACCTGATGCTTCCCTACCTGATGCTTCCCCACCTGATGCTTCCCCACCTGATGCTTCCCCACCTGATGATTCCCCAGCTGGATGCTTCCCCGCCGCAGACACTCAGGATGTGTTCCCACCGCTTGTTTACCCGTCGGCTGCTTGCCCCTAACAAAGCGGAAATGTATTTTTTATCTTTTAGTCTTTCTGCTGGCAACCGCGGACTTAGGAAGAGACAAACCTTCAATTTTTCTACAGCGTCTTATGGTTAAGATTTCCCAATGGAAAAGAGAAACATTCAATTTCACTAAAATTCGCGTTGATCCAACATATTTTACAAGAATCGATTTTGCTTTTGCAAGAATAAATACTCTAATAAAACTAATAATTTTATTAATTAAAAGCAATTAATTTCTTGATTTTAGATTCATTCATTGATTCAAAATGCCATCGCCAATATTTAACCGTCTCTGTCTAATTTACAGTACCCTGTCACGTTTGCCCGAGTCGGCCGACCTCCCATGCAGATCCTGATTTGTTGGGCCAGCCTCCCAGATCCTCATTTGTTGGGCCAGCCTCCCAGATCCTCAGTTGCTGGGCCTCAAAGTGCCTGGACTTGAATTTTAAGTCTTCTTTGATACCAGTATTTCAGTTGAGACTTGTATTTTCTTAGGCAATCATGAATTAAAACCAGTGCGTCCCGACTCCTTGGTGCCAGCTACGGAAGAGAACCTGTCTGCAGCAAATGTAGGTAGGAATACTCGGCAGAGTCGAAGAGGGTGTTGGTGATAGCGACAACCGCACTACATTGGTCCTTCGTCATTCGTTTGAACCGAATTACATATCGTCTCGGGAGAGGCGCCAGTAAATGCGCGCAGAGCGCCATGTCTATAAATTCGCGTCAGTTTGAGAAGCAAGATTGATCAGGTATTGTTTCTGAGAGCAGACCAACTCTTGTCCATCTTATGTCACCATCGCTTCAGCTAGTGCTGCTTCTTCCCTCGATGCTCTGCCTTCAGGCGTCGGGAAGCTTCGTGGAGCTGAGCGTCCTGATCAGCGTGCCGAGTCTCAATCTGAACAAGACTCTGCTGCGCATCCTGCCTGCTTGAGAACTTCAGGAAGTTCGACTTCGTCACCATCTCCACCCGGTCGATAAATCGAACTCAGCACCGATTCCTTCTATAGCCATGCTGAGCAGATGGCGACCATTTCTCTGACGCCCGATAACAGTTGCAACACGAATGTTGTGAGGCGTCTGAACGGTGGCACCTCGGTGGCAACGGTGGCAATTCGTTATCAATTTCTTTCATTTTTCAGATGCCCAGAGCCATACGTGGGCTTTTTTGCGAGTTAGACTCTATTTTCATAGAGAAGTTATCAAAAAGTTTTTCAACAGTTTTTCAACAACCAACAAAGTTTGAGCCCCAAAATAAAGAAAGATCTGCCAACTGTATGCGTGAGAACTTTCGATTTTTTCAGAATAAAAAACATTGAATTTACGAGCGTAAATACCAATCAACCGCAAATATATCGTCTCAGCATTGCAGAGTCCTAAAACGTGTTTTCATTTATTATTAATTTTTCTCTAAGATCATTTTATCAGATAAAACATTCATTTTAGCGCCGCAGACACTCACTTTAGCGCCGCAGACACTCACTTTAGCGCCGCAGACACTCATTTTAGCGCCGCAGACACTCATTTTAGCGCCGCAGACACTCATTTTAGCGCCGCAGACACTCACTTTAGCGCCGCAGACACTCATTTTAGCGCCGCAGACACTCATTTTAGCGCCGCAGACACTCATTTTAGCGCCGCAGACACTCACTTTAGCGCCGCAGGCACTCATTTTAGCGCCGCAGACACTCATTTTAGCGCCGCAGACACTCACTTTAGCGCCGCAGACACTCATTTTAGCGCCGCAGACACTCACTTTAGCGCCGCAGACACTCATTTTAGCCCCACAGACACTCATTTTAGCGCCGCAGACACTCATTTTAGCGCCGCAGACACTCACTTTAGCGCCGCAGACACTCATTTTAGCGCCGCAGACACTCATTTTAGCGCGGCAGACACTGATTTTAGCGCAAAAAAACAAAATCATTGATTTCAACAACGGGTCAGAAGGTGGAGTTGGGGGGCAAAGCTTTGGCATGTCCCCCTGTCCCTCGCCGGCGACGGATCCTGGAGACATGGGCGTCTCAAAGACACCAAATATTGGCTCTCCTAAGGGTGTTCCCCTAAGGGTACATGTACGAGTACATGTAACGATCTCCTTCTGCACCATACAGTTACTACTTTCCAGTAGCAATGGCAGTGCAGTATACTGTAGCATTTTACTTTAGCATTATACTGTAGTGTTTTACACTGTTTCTACAGTGTACTCTATTTATGTTTCTACATGTTGTTTTGAACTCACACGCAATGAAGTCAATTAGAGAGCTTTCAAACGACAAATAACATTTTACTATTTCAAATCTACAAAAATTGCAATTTCGCAATTCACGATTTAGCATTTAGATGACGACTACACAGTTACAGCACATCAGTATATTCCTAATTAAATAAAAAATGGTGCCAATCGAAGGCAAATCAATATTGACACTGGACAACTTGTACATGTTCTCATGTACAAACAGGTATATATATTTATTGAAAACTAGAAGCAGGCTCCTGCATCTTGCAAGACACCTCACAGTGACAGAAATTTGCAACAGGTTGATATAGCATCAGAAGGTGATCGCACATGTGCTTGTAAATGTAATACATTGATAAGTTATTTAAAGGACAGGTTTCAGTGACAAAAGAATATTATATGTACGACACTAAACAAACTATGAGTCTAAAGCTTAATATATAAAAAAACTGTGAAATGATGGCCGAATGCATATTTATCATTATTGCGTTAAAAAAAGACAGCGGCTCAAACACTGATATGGGGTAATCAGGAAAACAAAACAAGATCGTAATGCCATCTTAATATTGACTCAGAATACAAGTATTGTATAAATCAGGAGTCGGCATACTCCGGCCCACTAAAAGTTTGCCTCTTCTCTCTCCTTTTATCTCTCTACTCTCCCTCTTCTCTACTATCCCCTCCTCTCTTCTTTCTCCCCTCTTTTCTCCTCATTTTTCTATTCTCTCTCCCCTCTTCTCACTTCTCTCTACTCTCCCCTCTTTTCTCTTCTCTCTACTCTCCCCTCTTCTCTCTTCTCTCCCCTCTTCTCTCTTCTCTCCCCTCTTCTCTCTACTCTCCCCTCTTCTCTCTTCTCTCTACTCTCCCCTCTTTTCTCTTCTCTCTACTCTCCCCTCTCCCCTCTTCTCTCTACTCTCCCCTCTTCTCTCTACTCTCCCCTCTTCTCTCTACTCTCCTCTCTTCTCTCCCCTCTTCTCTCTACTCTCCTCTCTTCTCTCTTTTCTCCCCTCTTTTCTCTTCTCTCTACTCTCCCCTCTTCTCTCTACTCTCCTCTCTTCTCTCCCCTCTCCCCTCTTCTCTCTACTCTCCCCTCTTCTCTCTACTCTCCCCTCTTCTCTCTACTCTCCCCTTTTCTCTCTACTCTCCCCTCTTCTCTCTACTCTCCCCTCTTCTCTCTACTCTCCCCCCTTCTCTCTACTCTCCCCTCTTCTCTCTACTCTCCCCTCTCCCCTCTACTCTCCCCTCTTCTCTCTACTCTCCCCCCTTCTCTCTACTCTCCCCCCTTCTCTCTACTCTCCCCTCTTCTCTCTACTCTCCCCCCTTCTCTCTACTCTCCCCTCTTCTCTCTACTCTCCCCTCTCCCCTCTTCTCTCTACTCTCCCCTCTTTTCTCTACTCTCCCCTCTTCTCTCTACTCTCCCCTCTTCTCTCTACTCTCCCCTCTCCCCTCTTCTCTCTACTCTCCCCTCTCCCCTCTTCTCTCTACTCTCCCCTCTTCTCTCTACTCTCCCCTCTTCCCTCTTCTCTCTACTCTCCCCTCTTCTCTCTACTCTCCCCTCTCCCCTCTTCTCTCTACTCTCCCCTCTTCTCTCTACTCTCCCCTCTCCCCTCTTCTCTCTACTCTCCCCTCTTCTCTCTACTCTCGCCTCTTCTCTCCCCTCTCCCCTCTTCTCTCTACTCTCGCCTCTTCTCTCCCCTCTCCCCTCTTCTCTCTACTCTCCCCTCTTCTCTCTACTCTCCCCTCTTCTCTCTACTCTCCCCTCTTCTCTCTACTCTCGCCTCTTCTCTCCCCTCTCCCCTCTTCTCTCTACTCTCCCCTCTTCTCTCTACTCTCCCCTCTTCTCTCTACTCTCCCCTCTTCTCTCTACTCTCGCCTCTTCTCTCCTCTTCTCTCTCCTCAATCGTCTCATCTATACAAAGAAGCAGAATTAAGATTTAGCTTGGTACTACATGAAGTTTTCTAAAGGCAAGTTAAAGCGTTAATTGCGGCTAATACAGTTTTACAAAAAGTTACTGCAGGACAAGCTAAAGAAGTTCAACCAATTCAAAATAGTGTTATAGCGCTGAGCAGTGGAAATAGGGGGGGGCATTAAGGCCGAATTAGGTTGACCTTAAACAAACGATAAATGTCTGTAGCAGACAGATACAAAAGTATAACAAGAAGTACAGCAATGTATTATTAGGCAAATAATGATGTTGTAGAAGTTATAAAAAAATCATTTTCTCCACTAATCTTTAATTAAACAACTATAAATAAAATTGGAGAGGATAAAATTAGACATTTAGTTTAGAACAAATACTATTATGAATATTATTAATATTATAAGAAACATTACTGCATACTAAAGGGGGTGTACAAATATTATTACACCATATAGACAAATTTTACATGTAAGAGAGCAACAAAAAAGGTAAATTGTCCAATTAACGATTAATCTCTCCCGTCTGTCTTTGCTGTCATCTTCTACTCCTGATTGGATGCCTCATCTGAAACAAACAGAGCAGAGTTCCGGCTTTAATGCAACATGTCATTGTGATGTTTGATCTTCCAAAGCTACATTAGCAATAAAATGAGGATCTGGGAGACTGGCCCAGCAACTGAGGATCTGGGAGGCTGGCCCAGCAACTGAGGATCTGGGAGGCTGGCCCAGCAACTGAGGATCTGGGAGGCTGGCCCAGCAACTGAGGATCTGGGAGGCTGGCCCAGCAACTGAGGATCTGGGAGGCTGGCCCAGCAACTGAGGATCTGGGAGGCTGGCCCAGCAACTGAGGATCTGGGAGGCTGGCCCAGCAGCTGAGGATCTGGGAGGCTGGCCCAGCAGCTGAGGATCTGGGAGGCTGGCCCAGCAACTGAGGATCTGGGAGGCTGGCCCAGCAACTGAGGATCTGGGAGGCTGGCCCAGCAACTGCGGATCTGGGAGGCTGGTGGCCCAGCAACTGAGGATCTGGGAGGCTGGCCCAGCAACTGAGGATCTGGGAGGCTGGCCCAGCAACTGCGGATCTGGGAGGCTGGCCCAGCAACTGCGGATCTGGGAGGCTGGCCCAGCAACTGCGGATCTGGGAGGCTGGCCCAGCAACTGAGGATCTGGGAGGCTGGCCCAGCAACTGAGGATCTGGGAGGCTGGCCCAGCAACTGAGGATCTGGGAGGCTGGCCCAGCAACTGAGGATCTGGGAGGCTGGTACAGCAACTGAGGATCTGGGAGGCTGGCCCAGCAACTGAGGATCTGGGAGGCTGGCCCAGCAGCTGAGGATCTGGGAGGCTGGCTCAGCAACTGAGGATCTGTAGGCTAGGCGGTTGATAAAAACGCTTATAAATTACGCTTGCGAATAAAACAGTAGGACACCTGAAAAGCAACATTGCCAAGCTAATAAATAGAGCCTGTGACAAGAAAGCTGTGCGATAATTTAAAAAGGCTCTACTAACTACAGGTAAAATCATCTAGGCTAAGTGTAGGAATGAATCCGTATACAATATTGACAATCGATTTTGAAATTGGAGTGAGCATTTTTCAATCGATCGTTTAATCAATCAAAGGTGTCACAATTCACAAGACCAAACAGCAAACTAGAATTGGGCAGTTCCGCACTGGCTCAGTACAGACCGGTAGTCTGGGTCGTCAGTGCGGCCTCAGCGGTGTTGCGCTGCTGCTTGCGCAACTCAGCAGCCTCCTTGCGCGCCTGCATGCCTATTGGCGACGAGAATTGGTCGGGTACAGCGTAGGAGGTACATTAGTAATGTCGTATTAATATCAGGGGGAATAGAAAAGAACGCCTAACAAAGCGTGTGCACTATCATAGGAGCGCATTTGTATACGCGCGCACCGGTTTAACCGGACATTTTGTAGGTGCGCGCTGTCATAAGCGAAGCGCGCACAGTTTCTAAGAATAGGCACAGGAGCGCACAGTTTCTAAGAATTGGCACAGGAGCGCACATTTTCTAAGAATAGGCACAGGAGCGCACATTTTCTAAGAATTGGCACAGGAGCGCACATTTTCTAAGAATTGGCACAGGAGCGCACATTTTCTAAGAATTGGCACAGGAGCGCACATTTTCTAAGAATTGGCACAGGAGCGCACAATTTCTAAGAATAGGCACAGGAGCGCACATTTTAAAGAAGTGACACGTGAGACCACTGGGGTGTCAGAGTACGTGTGAACTAAATGAACTTTAGTTGTACTACCTACTGGAATACAAATAATGTTTTTGTAACTTTAAAAAATGTCATCTTTGTTAGTCCCTTGCGCTAAAACTCATGACCGTGTCCTTAAAAAAATCAAAGCGGGACGGTTAAGCTACTTAGTTAGTAGTATACGGAGCTTAGTTAATCCACCGTTAGTTTCTGACATGTATAAATACAAAAAACCGCAATTCAGACTAACTGCCAAGATGCTTTACCTCGAAATCCGGCCTGAATTTTGACAGCTGCCTTCGCGTTCGACTTGTCCTTATCTGCCGCATCAGCTTGGTAATTCTAAAGAAATTTAAAGAAAAAAAATGAAGATTAATATACTACTCTATTTATAATATTTCAGTACTATCTGCTATGATAATGATTGCATACAATTATTTACAGCGACACAAAAAACAACACTTAAGACTAAAAAGCTGCTAGATTCAGAAACTTTTGCCGCAAGCATTTCAGTTTAGTGATCTGAGCATCAAACTTCATTATAGTTAGTGAAGTAAAAAAAATGATGCAACCAAACAAGCAACAAGCACATTAATACGCTCGTAAGGTCTAGGTGAAGGCAAAGATGCTAGACTAACCAGATATGTCACTCGCAATTAAAGTTGTGAAAAAAACAGAGCCTGTACTCGTCTTTCAGTAGTTTGTCTGCGCAGTGTCACTTAAATTTACTGTGGCAGCTAAAATCTCTTTTACTTACTCGGGATTTGCGGCCTCAGAAGCATATGGGGTTAAGAATGAACAACAAGAATTTAAGAGTCACTTTGAAGATGTACAAAAGTGAACGCAAGAGGGAGACGAAACTGCGTCTAGGGGGGGGGGGCAGGCCCAATCTAGCCCAGCCAATGAGAGAGCAGTAAGGAGAGAGAAAGTAAGACGGACGAAACTCAGCCTAGGGGGAACGTACAAGGTCCAATCTAGCTCAGCCAATGAGAGAGCAGTAAAGAAAGAGGTAAAAGTCAGATACAGACATGGCCGGGGCTAGGCTAGGGCGCCACCCCTTTTCTCTTGCCCGCTATGCACATTGGGTTTTTTGTTTGCAATTGACGCATTTTAAGCGACATTGTCACACAACCGGCGGGAGACATTACTGCTCAGTCCGCCGACTCCTCTGAGCAGGCACACAAGCGCGCGGATACGTACGCAGTCATACGCACAGGCACACACTCACACAGCAGTGTACAGCGGCCCAAACTTTATTTATCGTTGGGCATGTACACTTCACTGTGTCTTGGGGGGTTCGCCCTCAAGGCCGTTAATTACACGAGCAGAGCTAAGCCGAGATTTCAATTAAGCCCCAAATTAATGTGACTGCAATAAAGGAGCGCCGAGCTAGACCATAGACGAATAAAACAGAGGATGCTAATTTAATGGGCCTGCTAGTAGAAAGCCAGCAAAGATTAAATATTTTGTAAAAAATTAATATAATATTTCATTTCATTATTAAGGCATAAAAACAAAAAACGCTAATTTTGCTACTGAAAAAGAAGTAGATGAGCGCATTTCTTTGCGCGTGCATCATCAAATTATCCTGTTATTTCTAGTATCTGTAGATGAAGAGACTAAAATAAGGTTTGTTCAACTACCGACAACATTAAGTGTATTGCAGAATAGAAGGCGCTTATTCTGATTAAACAAAAAATTAATTTAGACGAGGAATTTGACACAGGAACAATGATCAGGACCAGGGAATTTTGCTGATGAAAAGTGAGAACTCTCTAAGAGTCGGGTGTGAACCCAAGAGTCTCGATTCCACTGATCGTCTTCATAATATCTATAGTAACTATATTACCAAATCGTTTTAAACAGTCTGAAGTTTTTAATCTTGATACTTGATACTCGAGAGTTTATAATGTCTAGATCCTGTCAAGAGTTCACCGACCTTCATCACGAAACTTATTATACTAACTATACTAGCAAAATATTAAATTTAAAGTTTAAAACTGCATGAACACGTTACCGATGCTGCGCAGTTGGAGCCGCTTGAGTAATAAGAATAATAAGCTATCAAATGCTTCACTAGCCCAGACTTGCACTCGTCCATTTTAGATACACATTCGGGTTTGAATAAGATCCAATGGTTGCGGGATCAGCTATCAGTAAAGAAAATACTCCCCTTTTATACTAATCAAGCTAAGAGAGCTCAGGATAGGAAAATGTTTCCCGATTTTATCCAACCATCAATAGCTCGGAAGCTCGGGATCTCACAGGTCCCTTATTTCTCTCAAATAGGCGCGGACATCCAATGCAAATTCAGAGCATAAGGAACAGGCATTGAAAGCGGCCGGTCAAGCGTTCACAGGGCGGTGTCCCGTTAGGCTTTAGGGGCTGGGCAGTTTCTCCAGGCAAAAGAGGCACAATTCTATACACTTTCGATAGAGCAGAATGAAAACCCACTAACTATTGAGCAGTGCTGCGCTTTGAGAAAAATTGTTGAGGAAAACATGTGGCAATTAACCTGGCGTCTTTGTGTATTAAAGCTGATTTAATTTCTTAGGTATGAACTTTTCCATTTCGGCTGGACATCCATTAATATATAAATAACCGAATCCGTGCGACTGTAGCTTAGAGATTAGAGCGTCGGACTCAAGACTTGGAAGGTCGGGGGTTCGATTCCCGATCCCATTGCAACCATTTTTGTCCTTGATCAAGACAACTAGCATTAGCTAGCAAAGCTGCGGCTGAGCTGTCGGTTGACATATGACCCAAGTTGGACTGGTGCAACCAAGTATTACTATTATTATTAAATATCCGAAAGAACATGCAAAAACATTGGTTAGCCCATGAAAAGTGCATAAATTTAAACATATAACAGGAAATCCGACTGATGGAAAGGTAAACCAGAAAGAGGAAGCCAAGCGTCATAGGTTAGAGATATATAATATAACCCTGACAATCCACGACTACACCCCTCTTACGGAGGCAGAAGCCACACCCAGAAAATGTACTCTTACATAAAAAGCTAAATTTTTACGTCATAGAGGAGAGCTAATGGATAATAAGGGCGAATATGCTAAAAGTATCCTGGAGTGACCACCAACAAGGCGTAGGTGTTTAACTCAACAAAGCGCAATGTTAAGATTGTGCCCAAAAACAAAAAACCATAACAACAAAGCAGAAACAAAAGGCAAGAAACTGAAAACAAGTTCGAATACTGAGTATAATGCCAAGATAACATACGCCAATCTAACTAAAAACGGCAAACGAAAAAAGCGTTGAAATTGCATGCAACGAAAAAATGATGCATGCATTTTCAACACAAGCATCCGGCTATTCTACAGACACTGAATCTGCACCTTGTCAGCATTGTCCTCGGGCGCTGCTTCCACAGATTCTCTCTGCTGCGATTCGTCGATTTGTTCCGCTTTCTTCTTCTTCTTCTTGTTTTTCTTTTTCTTTTTCTTGTCTTTCTGGGGCTCCTCGGCTGTGATTCCTTCTGCTACTGGATCACCCTCTACATTCTCGGTGGTCTCAGGAACTGCTGCTCCACCTTGATGTTGCCCGTCAGTATGTTCCTCCTTCCACTCACCAACAACCTCAGGAGATTGAACAGGATCATCTAGATTCTGAGCTACAACAGCAGCAGGCTCCTCCTCACGCTTCTCATCACCAACCGAAGGTGCAGGCTCCTCCTCACGCTTCTCATCACCAACCGAAGGTGCAGGCTCCTCCTCACGCTTCTCATCACCAACCGAAGGTGCAGGCTCCTCCTCACGCTTCTCATCACCAACCGAAGGTGCAGGCTCCTCCTCACGCTTCTCATCACCAACCAAAGGTGCAGGCTCCTCCTCACGCTTCTCATCACCAACCGAAGGTGCTGGCTCCTCCTCACGCTTCTCATCTACAACAGCGGGTGCAGGCTCCTTCTCACGCTTCTCATCAACAACCGAAGGTGCAGGCTCTTCCTTAGAAGGTGCAGGCTCCTCCTCACGCTTCTCGTCAACAACCGAAGGTGCAGGCTCCTCCTCACGCTTCTCATCACCAACCGAAGGTGCAAGCTCCTCCTCACGCTTCTCATCTACAACAGCGGGTGCAGGCTCCTTCTCACGCTTCTCATCAACAACCGAAGGTGCAGGCTCTTCCTTAGAAGGTGCAGGCTCCTCCTCACGCTTCTCGTCAACAACCGAAGGTGCAGGCTCCTCCTCACGCTTCTCGTCAACAACCGAAGGTGCAGGCTCCTCCTCACGCTTCTCATCACCAACCGAAGTTGCAGGCTCCTCCTCACGCTTCTCATCACCAACCGAAGGTGCAGGCTCCTCCTCACGCTTCTCATCACCAACCAAAGGTGCAGGCTCCTCCTCACGCTTCTCATCACCAACCGAAGGTGCAGGCTCCTCCTCACGCTTCTCATCAACAACAGCGGGTGCAGGCTCCCCCTCACGCTTCTCATCAACAACCGAAGGCGCAGGCTCCTCCTCACGCTTCTCATCACCAACCGAAGGTGCTGGCTCCTCCTCACGGTTCTCATCAACAACAGCGGGTGCAGGCTCCTCCTCACGCTTCTCATCAACAACCGAAGGCGCAGGCTCCTCCTCACGCTTCTCATCTACAACCGAAGGTGCAGGCTCCTCCTCACGGTTCTCATCAACAACCGAAGGTGCAGGCTCCTCCTCATGCTTCTCATTAACAACAGCGGGTGCAGGCTCCTCCTCACGCTTCTCATCAACAACCGAAGGTGCAGGCTCCCCCTCACGCTTCTCATCAACAACCGAAGGTGCAGGCTCCTCCTCACGCTTCTCATCAACAACAGCGGGTGCAGGCTCCCCCTCACGCTTCTCATCAACAACCGAAGGTGCAGGCTCCTCCTCACGCTTCTCATCAACAACAGCGGGTGCAGGCTCCTCCTCACGCTTCTCATCAAAAAAAGCGGGTGCAGGCTCCTCCTCACGGTTCTCATCAACAACAGCGGGTGCAGGCTCCTCCTCACGCTTCTCATCAAAAGCATCCTTAATATTCGTATCTCTTTGATTACTAATCTCCCCACCCAAATCGCATGCTTTTGCTGAGTTCAAACAATCAAACTGTTCAGTCTGTTGTGAGAGACCGTCAGCTGACTCGGCTGAACTCGGATTGGCAGCAACAGGTGGCGGCTTCAAAGTGAATCAGGGCGGGAAAAGTTCAAACAATAGAGTATTATGTAGTTGCAAATTGTGATGGTAAAGTACAAGTGTACAAGTGTACAAGTGTACAAGAAAGTTGGGGACCCTTTTAAATGGGCTCGGAATACTAACAAGCAGTTAGCACTAAACATGAAAGTAAATTATGAAAGAGTATCTATTGAATTCTGACTAGACTTCAAATGCACAGGCTTCAATAACGAAAACTAAACTCACCTCATTAGAAATTTGCTCAGTATTGTTTGCGTCTTCATCATCCTGAAGTGGAGCAGAATCAACAGGCTCTTCTTGGACAGAGTCGCCATTGACAGGTTCTGTTGTCTTTGACAATGCGGCAGTTTCAGCAGTGGTAGCAACAGTTTCGCCAGCAGTTTCATTGGCAGCTTCATTGCCGACAGCTTCAGTAGCGGTAGTTTCTACAGCAACGGAATCGGCAGCGGCAGCTTCGGCAGCGGCAGTTTCAGTGGCGGCAGCTTCGTTGGCGGCAGCTTCGGCAGCAGCAGCTTCAGCGGCGGCAGCTTCGGAAGCAGCAGCTTCAGCGGCGGCAGCTTCGGAAGCAGCAGCTTCAGCGGCGGCAGCTTCGGCAGCAGCGGCTTCGGCGGCGGCAGCTTCGGCAGCAGCAGCTTCAGCGGCGGCAGCTTCGGAAGCAGCGGCTTCGGCGGCGGCAGCTTCGGAAGCAGCGGCTTCGGCGGCGGCAGCTTCGGAAGCAGCGGCTTCGGCGGCGGCAGCTTCGGCAGCAGCAGCTTCCTTGGCGGCAGCTTCGGCAGCAGCAGCTTCAGCGGCGGCAGCTTCTTTTTTCTTGGCTTCTTCGATACGCTGAAGAAGTAAAAACACGATATAAACACGATTAAAATTCGTAATATGCTACTTCTAATATAAGTAATGAAAGTAGAGCGCTATAAATTGAAATTCTTGCCTTCTGCTCCTCTTGCTTCTTCTTGAATTCAACCCGAGCACGGTGGCCTTTGAAGCCGGCTTGGATTTTAGCGGCCGCATCCTCTTTCTGCTGCTGCGTCGGCCCTTCAATGATTAGCTGCACAATGGGAGTTTGAGAGAGAGCGATGAATAATCCGATTATTAATTTATTAATAATAATTCATTAAAGATTGCAAAACTGCGTGGGAAAGAGAACTTTAAAGAAAAAAATCAGTCTATTGCGAAAAAAATTGCGCACATAACGCAACTTTACTAGCATTTTATAAGTAATAAAATGACTAAATGCTGAAGCTCAATGCAAACTTTAACTTTTCCATTTTTTAAATGAGAAAAAAACACGATAAACGACTTGTGCGCGCAAGACAGTTAAAACAGTTCACGCGTCTGCAACTTGAATCAGAAGCCGGGTTGTCACTTGTCACAGAGGAACTGCGCGTCTTTTAAGAAGCCCTACTTCGAGGACTTCAAAAGAACGGAGGAACGAAGTGTCCTGTCTACCCATTGTAGAGGGTAGCAGTGGCGCCCTACGTTTATTAGTCATAGATAATGGGGGGGTAGCAGTGGCGCTCCACTTCAGTCATAGATAATTGGGGGTAGCAGTGGCGCTCCACTTCAGTCATAGATAATTGGGGGTAGCAGTGGCGCTCCACTTTAGTCATAGATAATTGGGGGTAGCAGTGGCGCTCCACTTCAGTCATAGATAATTGGGGGGTAGCAATGGTGCCCTACATTCATTAGTCATAGATAATTGGGGGGTAGCAATGGTGCCCTACATTCATTAGTCATAGATAATTGGGGGGTAGCAATGGTGCCCTACATTCATTAGTCATAGATAATTGGGGGTAGTAGTGACGCTCCACTTTAGTCATAGATAATTGGGGGTAGCAGTAGTGCTCCACTTCAGTCATAGATAATTGGGGGGTAGCAATTGTGCCCTACATTCATTAGTCATAGATAATTGGGGGTAGTAGTGACGCTCCACTTCAGTCATAGATAATTGGGGGTAGCAGTGGCGCTCCACTTCAGTCATAGATAATTGGGGGTAGCAGTGGCGCTCCACTTCAGTCATAGATAATTGGGGGTAGCAGTGGCGCTCCACTTCAGTCATAGATAATTGGGGGTAGCAGTGGCGCTCCACTTCAGTCATAGATAATTGAGGGTAGCAGTGATGCCCCACCTAGTCAGCCGCCCTGCTGCTAGCTAAATTGCCTGAATCCGAAGTAATTAATCGTTACATAAAACATTTCCCAAGCGAACCTGCATTCGCTCCTCCCGATCGTGACACTCTTTGTGCGCCTCCTCCTCTCTTATTTTGCGCTCGTGAAACCAATTAGAAAATTTCACGGGCGACACAACGGTGGACGGCGGCGAGAACTGCCTGGGTAAGCTTCTGGCATTGGCCAAGAAGCCGGGACTAAGAGGCAGCTTGGCCGGCGGCAGGGCCTGAACGCGCAGCGGCGACGGGCGGGTCGGCTTCGGTGGAGCTGACAAAGGCGGCGAAGTCGGCGACGACGAATCGGTGGCGTCGCCGCGCTCCGAGTCCTGGACTTCGCCATTGGCAGCAGACGCTGGCCTCGGTGACAGATACTGCTGCTTCAGCGTGTTCCATCTGTCGTTGTAGCTGTCTCTGTCGTAGCGTTTGAGAAAGTCGTAGCGACCAAGTGTGGCCGCTTTGCGCACGCCAATAGAACCCGGCTGTTGTTGTTGCTGCTGTTGCTGTTGTTTCGCCACTGGCGCTTCCTGGTGCAAACTCTGCGCTCTTGCTACTGTTATTGTTTCAGTTACAGGAGCCGGCTCAGCGTTGGAATCTGCTTTTGGAGCAGCAACGGCAACTTGTTGTTGCGGTTTGCTATTATTAGTCGAAGCTGCTGCAGATGCCGACTGCGGCTGAGGCTTTGCAGGTGTCTCCTGATCGTCGCCAGCTCCTTTTTGTGCCCGATCGATCGGCTGTTTGGAGTCGTGCTTTGTTTTCTTTTTTCGACGTCCAAAGCAGCCCAACATTTTAATTTTATTTTTTCACTAGGCTTGTAATGTAACTATTTAGTATTTGAACTGACGCTGCAAGCAGTTGTTGCAATTGCAATAGATAGGCAAGCGCCGCCTTTGACAAATCTTTCTAGTGGAAAATGCGGTGCCAGAATGAATCGGTTATTCAGAGAAAGAGAGAGAGAGAGCTTGCCTTCTCTTCAGTTTTGTTAAGTGTACGCGCACACAGACAGGAGTCACCCCTCTCCAACTCTATTATTAGTGCTTTGTATAAAGAGGAATAAGGGGGGTTGGAGCTTTTGGGGTTTGTGTTGGGACCCTCTCTACCCCGAGGTTTCTCTCTCTCTGTTCTCTGCAACTAAAGGGACCCCCACGGGAGACGAATGGTTTATTCAGGCCCGGTCTGCGTACATTGCTTAATAAACTTGTCTAAGAGTGGGGGTGGGTGCAATGGGGTGGGGGTCGGGTATGAACACTGGGGGCCTCTAGCGCCCTCCAGTCAGTCCCTCCAATTAAAATATGCAGAATTCCTCTCCTTTACGGTCAGTTTAACCAACCAAACCACTTAATGTTAAACAGGCATAAAATTAACTGAGTTCAACCGTTATGTTACAATTTTAATAAAACTCATTAGTTCGTATTATTCCAGAGTGATTGATACCCTATTGCTTTCTGCTGTTTTTTTGTGTTTCGCCCCTCAGACTTCATGTACATGTGGCTATTAAAGCTCAGCTACTGCTACTGTAATTGTAATACTGAGATCTGCAAAATTGAGTAAACATTCAACAGTTCACAAAAACAAGAGTCTTGGAGACAAGGTCTGAAGTCTCAGCTAGAAAGAAATAAAGAAAAATATAGTGTCTAGTGGGCCTTAAGCTGCCCGCCCCATAGATAATTTGTAAGTCCAAATCCAGTCGTAAACGCCGCCAGAAAACCTCTTCACACGCGAAACAGTTTAGCAGCATTGTGGTATCGGGGGCTAATCTGATTTATTAGATAAGAAATAAATAGCTAAGCACAAGCACCACCCTCACTCTCAAACCCTGATAAACACGACGCATCTGCTGTTCCAGAGACGCGAGAGTTAAGGGTGGGATAGAGGGGGTCTCAGCAACGCTCGACAGGCCGCACAAAACAATCGCAATCGCAAGAATTCGAACAGAAATCTAAGACAGACAGGCGCGTTTCCGTCTTGCACTTGGGGCCGCAGAGTGTTCAGTGTTTCCTTAACTTGATTATTTCACCAAACCTCCAAGCCAGTCCACAATGCACACTTGCCCTCAACCAGAAACGTTACACGACTCTCTGCCTTCCTGTTTCTGCACACGACGCAGTTCGATAGCAAAGCAAATGGAAAACCAAGAAGAGATCGGGGCAGTAAGAGAAAGGGGGGGGGGGGTGAAATCTAGAGTCAAAGGTTCGAGTGGCATTGGCGCAGTAAAGCCAACCGACCGCCAATGTTACCAAGCGTCAAAGTAGCATGAAGCATTAGGCTCCATTTGAGCTCCGAACAAATAGCCGAATGTGTGGATGACGCGTGTCACTTTATGAAAAGCATGAAACCGCAACATAGCCGGTTCAGACTTCTGATTAGTCAGATATGTACTGCCTTCTGTACGAGCGCATGACACACAAAATATCTGCACACTTCCTTCTTCACGGCACTACATGTAAACTTGCAAAAACACCGTGCGTAGTGTACGACAACTCAATATAAACATTTGACAACAATATCTCGTAATCTCGTAATAAAAGCCAGAAATCCTATCCATTGAAATTACAGATTTAATCCTGACTGATAGGTAGGAGCTTAGCCATGGATTTTCTATTTTCCATTTCCAGGGGCGCCAGCACCAGGGGCGCCAGCACCAGGGGCGCCAGCACCAGGGGCGCCAGCACCAGGGGCGCCAGCACCAGGGGCGCCAGCACCAGGGGCGCCAGCACCAGGGGCGCCAGCACCAGGGGCGCCAGCACCAGGGGCGCCAGCACCAGGGGCGCCAGCACCAGGGGCGCCAGCACCAGGGGCGCCAGCACCAGGGGCGCCAGCACCAGGGGCGCCAGCACCAGGGGCGCCAGCACCAGGGGCGCCAGCACCAGGGGCGCCAGCACCAGGGGCGCCAGCACCAGGGGCGCCAGCACCAGGGGCGCCAGCACCAGGGGCGCCAGCACCAGGGGCGCCAGCACCAGGGGCGCCAGCACCAGGGGCGCCAGCACCAGGGGCGCCAGCACCAGGGGCGCCAGCACCAGGGGCGCCAGCACCTGCTTGGCTAGCGCCAAGGGCCCCAAAGCTGCTGCAAGTGGTGCCACACTCGTATGCATTTTCAAAGTCATCCATAGTCCCTTTAATCCCCAACTTGGCTACGCCCCTGCCGATAGTAATCCTGGTATTTATCTTGCCAAAATGCCGGATTTAGAGGCCAAATCATGCGGATCCCGGGAATGAATGAATGCCTGGTATGATGCTATGCCAGCATGTCTTGACCAAAATGATCCAAAGCTACGCTAAACCCCATAGTTCTGTGGAGTTTTGTTTTCCAAGACTGCTGCAGCTACTTGCGACTAAGTCCAAGGCTGAAGCCAGCACGTCACTCAACATTAGCACCTCCATGGGTATAGGAAATTGCCAGTGCAATGAAAATGAAAATGGCAACAAAGACGAACTCTAAGGCACTATGAAGGCTACCCATCGAGAAGAGAGAAAGGCGAATGGAGACAAATCACATCGTATTGTACAGTTACGACTGTGCATCGCTAATCATTGCAGTAGTCTGATTCTCGCGCCACGACCCCTAAAATTCGCCAAGATTTGTCGCGCCAGCCCCCAAGGCACACAGAGTGTACATGCCTGCCTGACGATTAGGAAGTCAAAAGGCCGCTGTACGAGCTACATCCTGTGTGAGCGTGTGTATGAGTGCGTGCCTGCATACAGAATTGGCGTGCTTGCATGTGCCCAGGAGGTTGCTTCTTTTGCTAATCTGCTACTCCACTAATCGGAAAAAAACAAATTAAACCCACTAGTCACGAAGCATAGACAAATTATAAGGAAATAAATGCTGATTGAACATGCACAAAAAGTAGTATGATAGTAGTATGTTCAAGGACAACATCGAGTTTTGGCTATGAAATTTGAACTGACTGAATTTACTTCGTTATTTTTTATAACTGTTCTGTATAACTAAAAGTACATTTGTTTAGGTTTTCTAGCATAAGACTTTACGTTAAGTCTCCATAATCAGAAAACCATGCTAGCGAATGCTGGAAACAGACAGCGGTTTATGCCTAATAGCTCGTACACAACCACAAACACATTGAAATCAGCGAGTAAAGCCAGGGTAATAAAAGTACATACTACAACGGCTGTACTACTAAAGAGTGTGTAGCTACAGACTAATCAAGCAAGCGCACTTCCTTATTATCGTTCGGTCTCCCCCAAACACTGTAGACGCGGAAATTTCACTTAGGCACTGATGGGCGCGTATCGGAGATTTTTGCAGCTAAAAAAAAGTTTGCCTTAAAACACGCGAAAACATCGGGACGAGGATTGCGGAAAATTTCCCACAGTGAAGATGCAGAGTGGATACTGATTAGGGAAACAACACTTACCGCTTCATCTGCGGCGAGACTGGAATCTTTAACGCTAGAATCAGTGTCGACTGGAGGTGGGTCAGAAGCAGACAGCGGTAGTTCAGAGGTGCACCCCATCGACAGAGGAATGTTGTTGCCTTCCAACTTGTCAGTCGAAGCTGTCTCCGCCACAAAATTGGCTCCATTAGACGGACTTGGTCCCTGGGCCTCTGGGAACACTTTCACTGCAGAATTATCAGACCCAGCGCATGCGCTGTCTGCACTTTCCTCCAAGTCAATTTGTCCATAGGTTTCCTTGGGCGCGGCAATCTTCGATTTGTCTTTCTCTGCACAAAAGCTTTCGTCGCCAAGTGCAGACGAAACGTCAGCCAATCTGTCAGTTGGCTCGTGTCCTATTGCTGTATCGTCTTGTCCAAATGCTTCATCACTGCCTTGGCAACGGTTTAAGTCTGATTCAGATGACCGAGTTGTGTTGGAAACATCCGCTATCAAAAGTTCATTGCCTAGTTTTTCTTGGTCTTTTAATCCCGAATTTGGTGTATTCGAGTTAACTGTCGACGCATTATTCAACTCAGTACTATTGGATACAAGCTGCTGTAACCCCAGGTTGTCAGAAATTTGATGCAGCTCTGATCTCTCCTCAGTAGCTCTTGGTTCGGTTTTTCTCGCAATGGGGCTTCCCACAATGTTTTGCGCGCTGGCAGTCTCTGTTTGCTCAGCAGCGGTGCTGTCAGCTACGGACTGCTGCTCTGCTTCGGTGCTATGCTGACCTGCAACTGTGCTGTCAGCTACGGACTGCTGCTCTGCTTCGGTGCTATGCTGACCTGCAACTGTGCTGTCAGCTACGGACTGCTGCTCTGCTTCGGTGCTATGCTGACCTGCAACTGTGCTGTCAGCTACGGACTGCTGCTCTGCTTCGGTGCTATGCTGACCTGCAACTGTGCTGTCAGCTACGGACTGCTGCTCTGCTTCGGTGCTATGCTGACCTGCAACTGTGCTGTCAGCTACGGACTGCTGCTCTGCTTCGGTGCTATGCTGACCTGCAACTGTGCTGTCAGCTAATGGCTGATGACGTGTAGCTGTGCTGTCAGCTGATGGCTGCTGACGTGTAGCTGTGCTGTCAGCTGATGGCTGCTGATCTGCAACTGTGCTGTCAGCTGATGGCTGCTGATCTGTAGCTGTGCTGTCAGCTGATGGCTGCTGATCTTTAGCTGTGCTGTCAGCTACGGGTTGCTGCTCTGCTTCAGTGCTGTCAGCTACGGGTTGCTGCTCTGTTTCAGTGCTGTCAGCTACGGGTTGCTGCTCTGTTTCAGTGCTGTCAGCTACGTTTTGCTGCTCTTCGTCATAGCTTTTACTTGCGACCACATCACTGTTCGAAATTGTCAGACTCTTATCTTTAGGAATTGCAACAACATCTGGAGTCAAAGCTCTAACCTGTAGCATTAAACCAGCCATATCTTGATCATACACTTCAGTATCTGCCTCAGGCTCCAAATTGCCTTCATCAGATTGCGGAAGCGCGGGAAAGTCGCTAATTTCAGCGTCCGATGCTTCTCCATCAGCAACAGTATCGACTTCAAGAGGACTGACCATCTCGAATTCATCCTCAGATGAAATAGGAGATACAATTTCAGCGGTTTCGGGATCATGTTTTTTCGAAGTATCCTCCTTTTGGCTGGGCGGTTCAGAGGTTGTAGACTTTTCTTCTGTGGGGCAAGCAACGACTTTTGGGAAATCATCTTTTTCAGAGCAGGCTTTTCGCTGCAGGGCGTCTGCATCAACAGTATCCATGGTAGTAGTATTGGGGTCAATTTTAGCTTTTTGACATTCAGAAGTATTATTATCAGCATCTCCAGTTGGAGTTGGTAGTTCATCGCATTCTAACACGTCGTCACGATTCGAGTCTGAACGTTGAGAAAGTTTTAGTTTTTTCGAGGAACTTCTAGATGATATTTCCACGGGTGGCCTTGGATGTTCCACTTGATTATCAGAGCTTTCAGAGGCTTCTGCTTGGGCTTCTGAAGTATTATCTGTTGTTGTTTCTGTCTCTATTGCAATTACATCTTTATTCGTTGCAAGTAGGGCCTCATCCAAGGGTCTTCCGAATTGTGACATAGGCGTCTCAGCAATCGTATGAGCAGAGGTAGCTGGCATCACAGCCTGAATAGCACTCTCAGTGGTGCTATAATTAGATGGCGGATTGTCGGACTTACTGAAGGCACCAGGCGTAGCTTTGACAGCTGCTTTGGAGGGAGAAGATTTAGCCGAAGTAGCGTCGCCCCATTGCAAGTCGATTGCATATTTGGACTCGTCGTTAAGCAACTCCCGCCTTAGCTTCTTCTTTAAACTTGGGTCTTTTGTGATGAGCCCTTTTGTATTTGTACGGCTCTCTGACGCGACAACCGATGAACTGGTCGGATTTGTTAGTCCAAAATTTGAACTGCAGCTCACCTGCTGATGCTGTGCAACGTTGCCATAATATCTCCTGTCGGGGAATCTGCTTGGCACCTGAAGGCGGTTAGCGGGCCCAACAGCTGCCTTCTTTCTGGGCTTCCCAGGGGGCCGAAGGTCCATGACAACGTCGTCGAAGATGCGGTCAAGCGAACGGTATGACTGTTCCTCTCCGCCTGCCGGTGCAATAGCGCTGTCGATGTTGCGCAGGTCCAGCGAATCCGGCAACTGGTCTAGACCGCCAACCTCGAGACAGTCGCGGTCGAGCTCCGAGCCGATGCTTGATTCTTCAACGAACCTCAGCGTGTCAAATTGATCGCTCCGACCGACTAATAAATCGGCGGCATCGATCAGATTGCTCAACGAGCCGTCCGGTGGCGAAGCTGACGAATCGGACTCTTCGCTACGTCCGCCAAGTGTGCCTTCGTCATCTGAGTCATCATCGACTTCGACTTGCTCCGGAAGCTGGGCTGGCTGCTCTGCTGTTGATAAGCGCCGTGTGGCCGTCTCTGCTTGGTCCAACTCCTCTGCCGGTGCGTCTAGCAGCTCGGGCGCGGAGAAACTGGCCCGAATGCCGGAGCCCTCGCTGACACCGGGGCCATCACCGCTGGCTCTCCGCTTCCTACGCAACTGAACTGGCGGATCCAAAGCTGAGCCGCCTGGCGCATCTGATGCCCGCTGCAACTGTGGTCGGTCTGGCGGTCCTGACGGCTGGCTTTGAGAAAGACGGTGTTGACTCTGCTGCGAGGTTGATCGGCGAATGCCAAGCAGACTACCGATGCCTTTGAAGAAAGACTGCATGTCTGCCCTGCAGGCCGTATAGGGACAGATTCTAGCGGGAAAGACTTTCGACTGGACGGTGTTAAACTGTTATGTTCCAACCAAATTTAGGAGCCCGACTGACGTCAAGATCCAAATTTCAAACCTTGGGGTGCCACTCGGAATGCGTGTTTATTGGATGGGAGTGGGCGAAAAGCGTGTGGAGTCTAATCAGGGTAAGAGATCAGAGCGGCTCGTCTAGCCGGAGCACTGCAGGGAGCGGACGGCAAGGCTTAAACCGCGCAGACAGCTTTCTTTAATTCCGCTCTTATTACTATAGTCGTATAGTACTATACTACTACTAAGGCAGTTGCGTCTTAAAGACAGAGGCTTAGTGCGGCTTCAGATCTAGCCAAGCAGCCCCTCGTTCTCCTGCTTTTGCCAGCCAGGTTTTGGGGTGCAATCAGAAAGGAGAGAGTGGAAGGTACGCGACAGGAGAAGGAAGCTGAATAGCAGAGGATGAAGGAAATGCGGGTGGATGCGGGGAGGAATGAGGGGCCCTAGCCCTCTCAGCAGGGGATGTTGTGATTGGAAAGCGAATGAAGGATACTTGCAGCATCTCGCCCTCTCCATCTGGACCCGACCCTGGCCCAGTCTGTTGTCCGGTGAAACTCGCTCCCGGCCAGCTTTTTGGCTCCAGCAAAAGTCAGCTCTGTTGGGCGCGCAGCTCCGACATATGCTGCGCAGATCCTCCGGACCTGCCTCCATGCAGCGGTGGCGCCCCAGCAACTGCGGAGACCCTCCTGATCGGCAGCGCATAGCGACCACCATCTCCCTCCTTCATTTTGGGGCTGTCAAGGTCTTTGAAAAACACAGGATGAAAATTCGAAGTGTGAATATGAGGTCTTAATTCTGTGCATAACTTTTCAGCCACCTTGTCAGGCAGACATTCCATTTTTTTAGTCTAAGAATTCAAGTCCATTCGACTGACCGAGGTTTGAATTCCTCCTGGCACTGCAAAAGGATTAGCTATGAAGTAGAATACTAAATCAATGCCCTAAAACTCGAGCATATTCAGATTGCCGCTGCAGTTTGACACCAAGCTGTGTATACAATGCCAGGCAAAGCGATAAAGATTATCAGGGCGAATTTGGCTTACGTACCCTTTTGTTCGCTGCTGCTGGCGATGCTGCGGAATCCTCATCAGCAGCAGCAGCGGCTCTGGCCTCATCATTTACAGTCGGGCCATTTCTGAAGCGGTACGACGGGGAGAGAAATTGTTTTTCAGCCTGACAGTTCCAACTTCACTGCTGCCTCGCAATAAAATCATAATAAAAGCAGACGAATTCATCGAACTTCGCGCATAATATAACATTATTTCTTGCATTATAATGCATGCGGTAATTTTTGGCGGTAGAAGCGTCTGCAAGTACGTGCACTTGCAGTGCTACCACGGCATTGATATTAATTCAATATTCCATCACGTAGTCTAATAATCATAGCCTAGCAGCAGTGGAGCAGTATAGAGAATACAGCATTTCTGAAGTGGAATGCAGTCAGATGCTTTTGCTTCTGCTGCTGCGGAGTTTTAAGCAGAAAAAACAACAGCAATTTTTTGGCGTTGAAAGACGGCGAAGACAGGCGGGCAAGGCTTCCTTCTCCCATCCTTCCGACTCGAGCCAAGAATCCCCCTGCGCAGATGTTTCATCCCAAAATACTTGAATTTACTCGCCACCCACTCTCACTCGCTCTCAGCCTCTGCTTGACCAACGCTTAAAGATTTTTATCCTCGCATTCGAACTCCTTAGGAAGTTGGTCGATCAATAAACAGTGCTTCATTCAAGACTGTCTGCTGGCTTATCGAATAATTTTATCTATGATAGTTGTTGCGTTGTCAGTGGGTGGCGCAGTTAGCTGCTGCTTTTAGGCGGGGTTGCTATACCACGACATACAGGTAAAAGCCGGAGCGCCAGAAAAATATGACGGCTTTTAAGAATAAACAGCCTGACGGCTTGTGACCATCCAATTAGCATTAAATCAGCATCGAAAGTAACCCCAGCTATATAACAAAAAGTAACGGTTGGTCGTAAATCTCTATTGTAAAATGCTGTGCAAAACAGGAGTACTGCAATAAATTATCCGATGTATATGAATGATAATTTTCCAATATTGTACGCTAATTACAGACCATTTTTATCCAATTGTAAATTAATTAAATCAGGCTATCTCGTGCTATTGATGGAGACTGCATGGGTTTTACAGAAACTTACTTGTTTATTATCAATGAAATGAAAATGAATGACAGTTCTATTAACTTTTGCGCCTCTATATTTATAGTTAGCTCATTTAACTATTGGATGATTTATTAAGAAAGGTGCGATTCGTTAATATCATTTTTTTATTCGAGTGTAACTAGATACGTGTAAATTATAGAAAGGACTTGTCTGTATGAGTTAGCGCATAAGCTTAACAAATCCTGCACACTCCATGGAGATGTTGCCATAGAGATAACCAATGCTGCACACTCCATGGAGATGTTGCCATAGAGATAACCAATCCTGCACACTCCATGGAGATGTTGCCATAGAGATAACAAATCCTGCACACTCCATGGAGATGTTGCCATAGAGATAACCAATCCTGCACACTCCATGGAGATGTTGCCATAGAGATAGCCAATCCTGTACACTCTGGGGAGATGTTGCCATAGAGATAACCAATCCTGTACACTCCATGGAGATGTTGCCATAGAGATAGCCAATCCTGTACACTCTGGGGAGATGTTGCCATAGAGATAACCAATCCTGCACACTCCATGGAGATGTTGCCATAGAGATAACCAATCCTGCACACTCTGGGGAGATGTTGCCATAGAGATAGCCAATCCTGTACACTCTGGGGAGATGTTGCCATAGAGATAACCAATCCTGCACACTCTGGGGAGATGTTGCCATAGACATAACCAATCCTGTACACTCTGGGGAAATGTTGCCATAGACATAACCAATCCTACAAACTCTGTGGAAATGTTGCCATAGACATAACCAATCATGCACACTCTATGGAGACGTTGCCATAGACATAACCTGTATAACCAATCATGCACACTCTGGGGAGATGTTGCCATAGACATAACCAATTGTGCACACTCCATGGAGATGTTGCCATAGACAACCAATCCTGTACACTCCATGGAGATTTTGCCATAGACATAACCAATTGTGCACACTCCGTGGAGATGTTACCATAGACACAACCAATCCATAATGAATTTTGACACTCAAAAGTTTCAAGTTAAAATTTTATTTTCAGGAGCTTCAGAGGAAATAAATATAGCAATAAAATATTCACGCACTAAAAGCACTATTTCAGTAGGAGATATTGCCCTAAAGCCAGTTCTAAGTTACGACAGTTAAAAGTACACTTTTAAGACACCTCCTTTTTCAAGAAGAACCAACGTTCGTGTCTGAATTGGTAGCCGCGTCATCAGAAAAAAATGCAGGTGCCAAGGATAGCCAATACTCTTCTCTCCCCATGGACCTCGCATTTTTCTTTTTCTAAAAGACGCTGCGGAACACAGACATAGGAAAAGATTTCCAGACTGTTGTGCAATCTTGGGACCACAATCCCATCTTAGGCTTGGGGGCAAGGACCATGTCTTTGAACTAATTTTCTACCCTTGGAGCTTATAACACCCTACGGCGCGGGGATCAAGAGACAACAGATGGATTTTCGAATTCCATAGGCTCTTTAAGGCTGCAGTGTAACATTTCTAGAGCTTTGACGCAGTAAAAAGCCAGACAGTATGACCAGGGAATATTCTGAATGAAGCCAAGTACGTCTGGCATGTATTTAGAATGTGCAGGAGCTGCGCACACTGTTCACCTAGATACCAATACAGTCTGCAAATGCATGCGTAAATGCAGTAAAAAGAACAGTTAAACAAAATCTTTCGCCTACACCATACTACTCGTTCAAATTAAGGTAAGTAGAAAGAAAATGCACAGCTAGATGCTTTGACAGACATCGAAAATGTCCGGAAATGTTCAAATCTGGGACTCTAGAGGCGATGGGAAAGCTGAGCACTCAGTGCCAGAGCTGAGAGGTAAGCATGCATTATTCATCAGGATGCAGTCCGCAGCTTCCCTCACCCAGGAGCCTGAGTAGCCCTGTGGTAGATGCGACCGACTCTCGCGTGACGCGTGACACTGTACAACCCTAAGCTCAAAAGTCGGTGGAATGGGCAGAACTGCCTCAGCACTGGTTGTGGGATGATTTCGCCGAAGGCGTTGCGCCAGGGTGCCCGCAGTCATCCTGAATATATTTGCTTTTACTTTTACTTTTATCCCTCACCCAGACTGGCGTCTTCGAAGCAGGTCTTCGAAGTGAGTCGCTCCGAACTTATAAATATCCGCTGGTCGCTGACGCATAACCTCCAGAGCGAAGCCTTCAAGCAACGCCTGGAAGCCATCTGGAGGCGGCGGTAGCTTTATTGGGCGCTTTGAATGTCGACGCTTGCGCGGTCGCTCGGTCGCCGTCTCGGTAGTGTTGAGGCTTGACTGCAAGATTTATGAATGGAATTGGTAATTTAGGAAAATAGTTATAGAATGGGTCAAGGTTATGGGCAATGACGTTAGTAAATTAGTTAGGATTACTTAGCCTTCAGCGGGCTTTGAGCACTGTCACATATCATGATTTCTAGTTGCCCCTAAAAATGCGTCAAAATGAGTATCAAAGGCGACGCTTAGGGTGTCAGGAGAGGAGGTACTCAGGGTGTCAGGAGGGGCGCTACTCAGGGTGTCAGGAGTGGAGATGCTCAGGGTGTCAGGAGTGGAGATACTCAGGGTGTCAGGAGGGGCGCTACTCAGGGTGTCACGAGGGGCGATACTCAGGGTGTCAGGAGGGGGGATACTCAGGGTGTCAGGAGGGGCGCTACTCAGGGTGTCAGGAGGGGCGCTACTCAGGGTGTCAGGAGGGGCGCTACTCAGGGTGTCAGGAGGGGCGCTACTCAGGGTGTCAGGAGGGGCGCTACTCAGGGTGTCAGGAGGGGGGATACTCAGGGTGTCAGGAGAGGAGATACTCAGGGTGTCAGGAGAGGAGATACTCAGGGTGTCAGGAGAGGAGATACTCAGGGTGTCAGGAGAGGAGATACTCAGGGTGTCAGGAGAGGAGATATTCAGGGTGTCAGGAGGGGCGATACTCAGGGTGTCAGGAGTGGAGATACTCAGGGTGTCAGGAGTGGTGATGCTCAGAGTGTCAGAAGTGGAGATACTCAGGGTGTCAGGAGTGGAGATGCTCAGGGTGTCAGGAGGGGCGCTACTCAGGGTGTCAGGACGGGAGATACTCAGGGTGTCAGGAGTGGAGATACTCAGGGTGTCAGGAGTGGTGATACTCAGAAATATTGATTGCGCTTTATATTCCAGGTACACCTGAATTTTTTTCAAATCTGTATTTTTTAGTAAAAGCAAAATTACTTCTATAAAAGTACAAGACCTTGACTAATGCTTTCCTAGAAACAGAAAACATAAATAAATATCTTCTGTATCTTATCTTAGGTAAACTAGGCAGCAGTAGGCTGAAAATGTTATTTCCTTTTTTGATAATTTTTGGAATTTATGATTTTATTTTATACATAGCCACTGAAATTTAAGAGGCCTTTAGTGCATCTAGAATATTAAAATTTTAGGCGATCATATTTTAATAGAAAAATTAATTCATAGTTTTTGCTTCAAGAAACCCTAAACAAATAATTTTTGTTATAGCAGTATGTATAAAAAATAATGAAAATAGCGTAATGAAAATAATGAAAACTAAGAAATGAATGATTTTACTTGACTTTTATATAATAAAAAGTTTCATAATTTACAACAGAAATTTAAGTAAGGCAGAAATAGCAAATATTGTAATATTCTACCTAGTTCAAAGTTTTCCAGTCTTATTAACCTATTAAGTTAGTCAAGCATACACAGAGAAATAAGACTGTAACCATGCATCAATAAAAAAATTATTTTAAATACCAAGGTAAAAAGCTTAAATATAGCATACTTTATGTTAGGACTACTTAAGAAAAGAAATTAGTAAGCTAGGCCTAGAGTCTTGATTGCATTTTACTCTTGTAGTTTGCAATGGTCAATGGAATCGAGCTCGACTACATTGCCTTAAGTTTTGGTGGTAGCTATGCTAAATGCCCAGATCTATACCTATAAAAATCAAAACTCTTCAATATATATATTTCTAAGACTAATATATAATAAATAGTTTAAATAATATTTTAGGACCCACAGGCCATAAGTTAAAGTTTAAAACGTATAAAGGAGACATTGCTTAGATTGCAAAGCAATTCATCGTCACAATGAATTCGTATTTTCGAAAATGGTCACTCTCACATTCTCATTCACAAGAATAAACGCCAAAACTAATATCGCGTTGAGTATGAGTCCCTAAATGAGCTCCTTAGTAGTGGTTTTCTAGCATGCTTTTAAGTAAATATATGTTGAATCATAAAGTTTTGCTATCTAGCAACCATTATCTATATCTTTTCGTAGACTGTATGACTCCTAGTCAACTTTGTTTATCTTTGACGAAAATTAAGCGTGAAGCCTCCGTTTTAAAAGGCAAAATGCGTATAAAGTTATTTTCATAAATGAACCAGTTTTCGTAAGTGTTACTTCTAACCTCTTGCATATACGTGATGCGAGTTAGATAACGAATTGTTTCAATAGCTAATCGGTACAGTACAAATATGGGGTCGTGATTATGACATCGATCAATTTTCAAGGAGAACCTAGAAAATTTGTTATTGCAGTTGTGTCCACTTTTGGCTTCGAAGTTTTTGACAGCTGGACAGAGTCGTTGCTGTCGAGGGCTGTCGTGATGTGCTGTGGACGGCATCGAGGCTGTCGTCGAGGTGCTGAATGACAGGCGATGGAACTTCCACAATGCCAGCAGTTCGTCTACGTCGGCGGCCTCTGGTCTGGTTCCTGACGTCCGGGAAGAGCTGAAGAGTCACCGTGTACTTAAATGGGCTGCTTTTCATTCTGTTAGGGCTGTCCTGATGTCCGAGGCCCAACCTGACCGTCAGAGGGCAGCGTTGTTCCAGGGGTGGTCGAGGCAGTCCTGATGTACAACACAGAGACCTGGACTTCTTCAAGATCGGTGACGTCGAGTGAGTCACTAATGCAGCACTCTATCGCCGCGACAACCTGACCTAATTTGCGCCATTGACGACCCCCATCTGGCAGGGGACACATCATCCGCGCCGAGTTGTGCTGCACACAGCTTGTGTGTCGCTACAACGCTTGGGCGATTATGCCTTTCAGTTCATTAGACACTGATCGAAATGGAAACGTATACATGTAGCTCGTACTTTGTCACAAATATTGTCAGTGACATATTTGCATATCATTATAAGTAGAATTTAAATGGGAGATTCGACTTAAGTGGACTTTAGCGGAATTAGTAGGCCTAGGGCCTTATAAAGGCTTTCCAAATGACCGGATATATACTAGCCTCTCCCGAAGAGGCCTACCCCACTGATGAGAGGGTTTCTCTTGTCCTTCTCGATCGAATTTTCCCTCCTGGGTGCCGAATTTCGCCTGCACTTACAGTGTTAATTGAGCTCCTTATTTCTAAGCCGTATTCGTGCCCTATGTAGAATCAATCAACAGTACTATTAGCACGCCTATTTCTTCAAGGCTGCTCTAATTGTACGAGTAATCTATTACATTACTATTTTCTAATTTTGATTTCTTCCCAGCAAAAAGGTTGCCAAAATCAAACTCGAAGTAAAGCTCTGGGTCTTATGATCGAATGCGATTGCGAGAGATTCTTATTAAGATAAATTCATTAACATAAATAGCGGAGTGTCGTCAAGGTGTTAATAGAATGGTTCTCGCACGAGCTTAAAGATATAACTTATAACATCAGTAATCAGTAAGTAACACGTAGAATCAGCAATGTTTTACCCGTAACTTGGCGTATATACTAATTATAATAAAAAAATATCTGAGTCTGATCTGAGTCTTGAATTTGAATCGATCTCTCCGCCTTGGTCTACATGAATGCTGCCTCCTTCCTTCAGTTACTCGTACACTCCCTTTCCTAAGCATTTGAAACCGCAGAAATCCAGCTCGGAGACGCGGTGCATGCGGCAACTGCGGGAGGGCAACAACCGACAACGCCAGGTACGCACCGTCAAGAAGGACGACGAGGAGCCATTCAAAGTATCTTCAGTACAATTTTAAACGTCGCCCCTTTAACTTCGTGGTTTGCAGCATCGCGCCAACATCGATATCCGCCTCTTATTGAACACGGGCTCAAAGGTCAACATCATCAACGAGAAGACCGTGAAGCGCCTGCCAATGAGACCGGTCATCGTGCCGACTCCGAAGCAGCTGTTGTCGTACACAGGCTCTGCAATTGACGATTCTCAGGACGGCAGAGCTTTACGTTGTGCTGCCCGCCGCTTCTTCATCACACGGCCCGGGTACCAACATCCTCGGTTGGACAGCATGAGACAAGCTGGAGTTCTCAATCCGAGTCAACGCGATTAGCGACATGGTTGATATCGCCGGAGAGTTCCCGAAGATCTTCAACGTCATCGGTCATCGGGCCAAGTTTCTGGGGGGGGGGTTGTTGTGCATTCGGCTTGCACACCGCTTATAGTTCTCGCGATCTGATTGGCTGGGGGTGTCTGTCTGTTTAGACAGGCCTATGCTGGGCGGAGGTTAGGGTGTTTGCTAAATTATGCTAGTTACGTTCGAAATTTAAACATTTAAACATAGTGCGCACCGACCTTCCAATACTCATATGAGCTCTCTACCCAGCAATCGCTTCTTGCGTATCCATGTTATTTGGCTCACGCTGCCTCAAATTACAACATTAAGGTTAAAATTTCCTTCAACATGTTTAAATTTTAGTCTGAGCAGGCCGTGTTATCTTTGACAAGCGAAGCAAAGCTACAGCCTAATTTACGTGATGAAAACGGAGTTTGTACATGGAAAGTCCTGTCTGCAATTTTTAACACGGGACCGTTCCTTTGTTAAACAGCATCTACACTACGCGAAAAGGGCCCTTTTTGCCGATGAAGCTTGCGATAAACTAGTAAAATTATCTTTTTCGTCAAGAAATGTTTCAACTTGAACGATTGCAGACCTCGAGCCTCTGTCTATATATACAGTATATGCGAGATTCTGGGACAAAGCTTAGTGGCAAAAAATTGAAAATTAAGACAGGATCAAAATGTCAAATACAACTCCTGTCGATTCGGGTAAGTAATTTGTAATAAAACTTCATGACAGTAAAGCTAAAAGCCACATTTTAAACTTTTCAGATCAGTTGGAAAGAATATTAAAGGTGCTGAATGAGGCACAGAGTATTTTACGCTTGTACGCGGCCCCGGTAATCAGTGTCCTGGCCTTCCTAGGAGCCGGGTTCGTCTGTTATTGCGCAATTCGTTCCTGGCGAAATATAAAAGGCAAAGATCTGATGCTGCTTGTCATAACAATGGCCGACTTTACGACGGTTTTTTGTTCGTAAGTTTTTTGCTCGATACACTTCACTATGATATTGATTAGGTGTGGATTTTTCCGGGATGTATTTTTTACCATAGTCATAAAACACAGAGATTGAACTTTTATGCTTCTGGATTGTATTTTATGTATTCTCGCGACAACAAAACAACACAGTCTGTCTGTTCCATAATTTGCTGTTCTTCTACACCAGGTTGATAGAGATGGAGTTGCGCACGACGCTTAGATCCCAGAAGCTAAGGATCGAGAAGTAATGAATCGAGCAGTGACCTCATTGATAAAACTTGTCTATGGTGAATAAGACCTCAATATTTCAATTAATTTTTTTTCATGTCTGGGTACTAAAGTACTGCAGTACCTACACCCCGGAAATCTTCTATTTTTTACCTATAAATATGCGGGTTGTATATTTTTATCGCCACAAACGCAGGAGTTTAAGAGAGATGTAGCATCCACAGATGTATCAGATGTAAGACAGATGTAACCCCAAAATTCTATGCTATATCAGTGAAATCAGGCCATCAAAGACAGCTAATGTCAATTTACTAAACTTGTATTTGCAAATCTGAAAACTCGATGATCTTATTTTCTATTTTGCATTTCTCTACCTGACACGCAGAACATTCTTTAACGTTTTCCTGACATACGGCGTTCATCTGACTCTGCCTCACGTGAGCAACACTTGGGTCTGCCGGCTCTATGCCTACTTCTGGATACTCAGCAACAGTCTGTCGGCCAATATGCTGTGTCTTCTCGCGGCCGACAGAATATACGCTCTTCAGTACCCGCTGCAACACAAGGTTCACATGACAAAGAGTAAATATTGTCTGGTTCTCTCGCTCTTTGTCGCAGTGTTTGCCGTCATCTCGCTTCACGGCTTGGTTGTGTACGACGCGTTTGAGTACTACGGAAGCTGGTACTGCTACATGTCTCTGAGCACGGAAAAGTCGGTGCAAACTGCGGTCCAGGCGTACACGAATTTGGTTATGAACGGCTTCTTATCGAGCATTGCGCTGGTATTGGCCAACTGCTTTCTCTGCTACCAAATCCACAAGATTCGCAGAAACAGCAGCCGCCTGGCCGGGGCGTCGGATTCCTCATCGACTCCCTCCAAGTCGGAGATCAGAGCATCCATGACGCTGGTGGCTCTCGCCATCGCCTTTCTGGTGTGCTGTCTGCCTCGCGCTACGACTTACTTCGTTCAGTTCCTGTTTTACAGCGGCGCCCTGCCACCGAGCAAAGTTGAGTCGCTGCTCTTTGCTCTGGCTACGAATTTGAGCTTTCTGTTCTATGTGAACTGCTCTGTCAATTGGATAATCTATTGTGCCAGGGTGCCCCTGTTCCGGAACCGTCTGCCAGCGTGTTGTCATGGGAGGAGAAAATCCTGAGCTGCTTCATCTATCGGAGTCACCGGGACCAAAGGGTTAACGAAGCGGAGATTTTTTGCGAGAGTTTTCAAGGCAACAGTAGCCTAAACTCTTGATAATTGAATCGAATTAGTTTTAGAAATTCATAGGATATTAGCTGGGCACAAGTTTGAAACTCTCGGCACCCAAAACGCACGATGCTATATTTCTTAGTAAAAAATTTTAACGGCCAATTGGCCTCTATTAGAATTTAAGCACGCACAGAATTCACCCTATAAAGTTTAAATAGCCTTGTACTATGTTTCCGAATATAAGGATTTAGCACTTAGGGATAGTATAACACATATCGCACCACAGAAATTAATTTTGCTATTAGTACGAGCTATAGTTATTGAAAGTCTTGTTTATTCTTGCGTGTTAATATCGATTTTTCAGAGAAAAAAATACGGTTACGGAGGCGTACCCTTTTTGCATAGCAGTTAGGCTCAGCACTGCACAGTCTGCATAGTTTACTTATGAGTATAGATATCAAGAAGGAAATAAGATCGAATAAATACACATGCAATAATCATTCGGACACACACGACTTCAAAATGCATATTTTCGTTTTCTTAACTGAGGCTTATAAATTAACGAAAAAGTTTTAAATATTAATCAGTAAGGAGTCTGTGCAGTTAGCCTACTTTAGTTGAGGGATGTTTAGATCCATTGAAAGATTCAAAAAAATCAAATTTACATCTCTGAACTGTGCTCATGAGCAGGAATAAACTGGCTAATAGGCATGACGGAGATGGGTATCGCACTGACAAAAGCTTGCAACTCTCGTTCGTTCGAACTTCGTTCAAAACCATGAACTTGATGAGGCACGTTTTCATTTTCAAATTGCACCTGATCGAGTTCTAATCTCCGTTTCCATTACTCTTAGTAGGCTTGTAGGGTTTTCTCTTTCATTAATTCTGGAACTTGTTTGTGTTTTCTTTTGCTGGTAATATTGCGCTTCATTGTAGGAATATGTTTTTGATGAGTAGTTTACGCCCTATGGACAATCTGTTTGGGCCTGCATTTGATTTATGATCACTTACCTGTCACTTTTAAGGAAATGAATCCTATATAATAAAATTCTCACTAAAGAAAATTTAGCTCTATGGCAGGAAGGGAGACAACAACGAAAACCGCTTGGTGAGACTACAGGTGGCGCAAACGATGCCCGAGCCGTCAATGTACATTTTATTGTGATACGCTCGTACGACAAAAAAATTCAACACCGCGAGAACAGCGATCTCAGTTTAAGGCGAAGCCTAAAAAGGCACAGCGCCACCCACCCCAAAGCCACACACCCACCCCCCAGGGGTGGAGTCAAGCAACCCCCTCCCAGCCAATCGCAAACACAGGTTAGCCCACGCTATGCAAGCCGGCTAATCAAACCGGTCATTATTGTCTCTCAATTTTGAATAATTTTGACGATTAAATATCGTTTAGATTGTCATCTTCGACTCGACGAACGGCGAGTTCTACGTGTATACGAGTACTCATATGTGCATCAGCGCTATTATAACTAGTCATTAATCTATGGTGCCACAGTGCCAGATACTGCATGCGGTGTTAACCTTGAAAATTTAGAGTTGCTTATATGCCGGCCTGTTTGCTTTTCTGTACTAACGATACTACTGGTGAGGACTGCATGAGGAACCTGAAGGTTCAATAGCGTCTGAGTGTGCCATATTTCATGCAATATGAGCTCCTAGAATCTGGCACTTGAAATATGTGACATTTCGTCAGTTTTTTATCAGCTTTAAGTTTTTCGTCTAGTTCTCCTGATCGCACCTCCATCGAATAACAGCCCTAGCCCGTAGATCTTATTTCACATGCAAGGAGCGTAATACACAGTAGTAAATCAGAACTATTTGACCCCATATCTCTAATTCTACGCCGTAAATGTCTGAATACATTTCAACAATTCGGCAAAAAATTCTCTTGAAGCAGGTTTTTTTGGCATGTTAAACAGGACTCTTTAAGTGGGTTTCTTTTGGCCGGAGAGCTATCTGGCAATTCATTTTTATCTTTAGCTTGATAGCAGCTCAGAAGTCAGTGCACGCGGAACTTGACCCAGTCGGCGCTCGTCTCGATCTCCTCCTCCACCTGAGCGTCGGTGAACAGCAGCAGGCGGCAGGCTCTCAGCTTGCTGTTGTACAGCACGTGTCTGCAGCTGGCCGCACGCATGCCAGCTGCCACGCAGTGCATTGCATTCTTCACCTGCAGCAGGTCAGCGTGGCAGTACTCGGAGCTCGGGTTGTAGCTGGTGCGCTTGAACGGAGTCCGCAGCCACAGTTGGCCAGAGGCAGAGCGAGGCTGAGCTGCCCCAACGAACTCGCAGGCGAAGCCGCGCAGTCCCGAGCAGGTGTTGTCGGACAGCTTCCCGACCGCGTCATTGTACTGCCCGATGCAGTCCTGGTTGCCTCCGCTGTTGTTTGGATCGCCTGTTCGCCACAGGGAGTCATTCAGAGGCAGAATGCCCTTGCCTTTCACCAGCTGCCAGCCCGACCTGCTCGTGCCTCTCTCCTCAGCCAGGTCGGACACTCCGAGCCAGATGTTGCAGCTGCAGTTGAGACTGGGCATGCTGCCCAGCAACTGCAGCGAGCTGTGCGAGTTGAGCAGCTCGCCTCCGATTGATGCGCAGTGCCGATTCGCTGAGCACCAGGTGAAGCTCTGAGCTGTGCTCACGAACACGCATTTGCCGGCCTCGAGGCTGAACGGAGCGGGGCACGCGGTCAGCTGGGCCTGCACTGGCGTCAGCTGCCTGCTGTGCAGCAGGGTTAGCATGATTATAATGATTTTATTTTGCATACTGCAAATTTGCTTCTTTAACTTAGAAAAATATTAAAATTTTTGCGACCACGATATTTGGCACTGCAATTTTGTTTCGCGTTCGGGCTCCACCCAGTATAAGCACTATTTATTGAAAAACCCAGCCAAGGATAAGGTTCACTGAGTCGATTGATCCATACCTCACCTCAAGTCGTTGTCATCGCTTAAGAGTTTCCCCACAAATGCTATAATTTATTTCCATCAGTACTCCATTCAATAGAAGTTTTTCTACAGCCAAGCAGGAAGATCGGTATCAAGCGCGCTGAAGCGGAAATACGGAAAGTCGTCAGAATTTCCACAGGGTTTTTTCCGTTGCTACGGGTGCAATGCAATACAATAGATGTAGGAATTACGACCGCGCTAATGCAGCAAATGGTTTACACTGTTTCTTCAGAATAGAAAGCACTGTAGTGTTTCAAAACAGCAAATGCAAGCACTGAGGCGGTACACAGGTACACATAATTTTTTTCTGGTACGAATTCGCTGTGGCTAACTACCCGATTGCTTTGATGAATAGCTGCAGCAGTAGCAGAGAATGCATGCCTAACCCGAGGAACCGGCATTTATTATCTGTGTGTGGCTTCGTCTGCCACAAAACAATGTGAGACATTTGCATTGACACCAAATGCGTATAGAATATATTCTTCCTCATCTTAAAGCTTGTGAGACACGAGGGATTTTCTGCAAGAGCGACTGGGGGTACCAGTGAGTTAGCTTTAATCAAGGGGTCAGCTGTTTAATGTATTTCTGTGGATGAATTTTTTAGCATATAATCAATTTTGAGATGACAATGGACTTAATTTGCAAGCAAAATATGTGGAACTCATTGGTATATATACATTTTAATTGTACTAGTCCTGCGGCTTTTAATTTTGTAGCTATGTGACGATTAAGACGACGACACAGTCCCAGGATCAAATGACTAAGACGAACAACAACGGAGGCAATTTGTGTAGCGGTAGCACTCAGACTTAGACACAGTTGATACGTTGTTATGTTATGGCCGATGGCGATTTATTATGGCTCGTTATAGATTCTCGTCGGAAATATATATAAGAGTGGGGCTAGGCCTGATTTGGTGCTGAATCTGTACTATGGTACTTTGGGCACTGCGGCAGGCAACAATAATGGTGACGGATAGCTAATAGGCTACGGCGATGAAGGTGTGGCGTGATCCCCACTCGGGGCAGTGGCTTGATCGAATGGAGCCGGCCAGCACTCTCTGTGGCGAGGAATTTAGCAGTGGCGTGGTTCGAACTTGCAGAGTGAACTTGGCCGAGTAAACTTGGCAGTGGCGGGGAGGGAGAGAGAGAGAGCGGGCCGGAAAACCTCAACCCGGGCGCCCCAGCCAGACGTACAGGACTGATAACGAGCGGGCTGGGATGGGCGCACAACAAAAGCTTAATTTCGGGCTAGCATAAAATATGCACGGCCTTCCTATTGGCCGGCGTGAAAACCAACTTGAAAACAGAAATTATCGATCGCATTGTACATACTAGCAGGCTTTACGAACGTCGCGCAATGTTGTTAATGTTTCAGAACGTCACAGCTGCTTTTCGTTAGTTATCGAAACAACTAAAACAGCTAGAGCTTTTGCCTTTTGTCTGCTTAAGCATCATCAACTTTCTCTTGCACCTCAGTCTGTGCTGAAATTTAAAGTGAAGATTATTCACACGCTTTTATCGACGGCTAGCTAGCTTTTGTTTAAGCTTTAGTTTTTCCAGTTTAAAAAAACACATTTTAATTTCGCGCGTGGGGTACCGCGTTTTTGCAGTTAATTAATTGGCCTGCCTGCGCCGTCGGAGCTGCGCCTTGAAAACATGCATGCAACGTCAATTTTATGGAAACAGAAAATGCCAAATACTAATGTATTTATTGAACTGTCTTCTCTTCTTCAACTTCTTTCATGTCTTTTAAAGTTTGCAAAATATGTGAGCGAGTTATCCAGAACAAATTTATCGAATTCAGATATTTACACGTAGTCATAATATATGATGCATATGGTCTTTGATTTCTATGCCTCTGGCTAGGGCTTATTTATTATAACTATTATTGGCTCTAGCGGCGGGCTAACCTCAAGGACGACTTAAGCCTATGCTATAGTTTAGCTTATTATTGCTTAGCTTAGGCCTAGCCTTCATCTTAGCCTAGGGCCTAGTTAGGCCTAATAAGATTAATAATAGGGGCCTAATATACAATGCAATGTGAAATATGTGCTAGGGCTAGGCCTATTTATTTTAAGTTTCAACATTTATTAGCCTTAACTAGCAAGCACTAGTGCAGTTTATAGGCCTAGTGCCTTAACTTAGTGGCTTAACCTCGGCCCTAGCCTTATAAGTTATATAAGGCTTGCAAGTAACATGTCTAGACCCTAAGATAGGCTAGCTATAGCCTAATAGGCCCATTAGTATAGATTAGATTTTTAAAAACAACAAATTATATTAATAATATAGGCCTAGGCCTAGGCCAATGGCAATTTATCCAATTAAACTCTTGGGCTTTAGCAAGTTTAGGCCTAGTTTAAATTTTAGGCCCTATACTAATAAGCATTTAAAAGTAGTCCAATATATTAAAATGAGTTGTCTCACTTGTCTGTACATGTATGTGGGTATGCAATTGATTTAAGAAAAAATAGCTTAACCATTTTTTCCAAACTTGCACCCTTTGATCAGAATTTTTTCTGTGATAATACATGCATCTTGGCTAAGAAATTGCTCAATGTTAAAGGGATTAAATATTTGAAAAACATTTTTAGCAAAGGTCAAACAGATTTTTTACTTAAAATGCATTATAAAAATGCTAAAGAAAAAACTGGCTGATTGAATTCCTATTCTGATTAAGATTATATCACAACAAGTTGAAAATAGTATTGAAGAAAAGCACACAAGACTTGATTGAGATTTCTTAATCATTGTAACATTAATTAGCTAGTAGCAAGCCCCATTTTGACCATAGAATATGGAATTAGAATTAAATAAAAAATGAGAATATAGAATTCTCAAGCTATTTCTTGTTTATTATCTCTAAAATCAAATAAAGCTGAGACAAGCCAAGCCAAGCCCAGAGTTTACAACCTTTCTTTTTCACTTATGCCAAAGTTAATTTCACTGCATTTTGATTCACTCATATGCTTGGCATCTGGAGGATTCTTGCTCTCTTTGGGGATGCTTGCTATCAAGGGGGATGTTTGCTATCTAGGGGATGCTTGCTATTGGGGGATGCTTGCTATCAGGGGATGCTTGCTATTGGGGGATGCTTGCTATCAGGGGATGCTTGCTATTGGGGGATGCTTGTCATTGAGGGATGCTTGCCATTAGGGGATGCTTGTCATTGAGGGATGCTTGCTATTGGGAGATGCTTGCTATTGGAAAATGCTTGCTATCTTGGGGTGCTTTCTTTTTGGGGGATGCTTGCCATCTAGGTAGTGCTTTTGACTGAGGAGAAATGCCTATTATCTTTGTAAAGGCATGATTTTGTTGTGTATTTCTGTTACTTTTAGAAAAAAGAGATTAATAGCAAACATCTTTGTCCATTACAATTTTACCTAAAGAAGGTGACTTATGAAACTAAAAAAAGAATTGGTTCTTAAAAAAATGTGCCTTATATGGATTTGCATGAATAATTTTTTCTCTTTACTTTTTGGGCACCCTAAAGGGGGGGCATTAGATTGCTATCCTAACTAAAAATAGAGTTGGTAGTAATTTTGTCTACTAGAAAATATTAAATTCAATGTCAGTGTTATAATGTTATAATGAGATAATGAGTGATAAGATAATGAATTCATTTTTAATAATAGGCATTATGATATTTGATAATTAATGCTATTAGAAATATGCAGGGCCCCTAGTTCTTTTTACAAATTTAATAGCTGTACATTGCATTTTAAATTCGTGCCAAAACTAAGAAGCACTTTTTGTTAAAATGCACATATTTTTCTTAATATTTTGACAAATTAAATTTTGTTTAAACTCACTCATAGAATTAGTATAAATAGACGCAATCCAAGCCAAGAAGAGAACAACTTGCTTGAGCATAGCTCCTAAGAAAGAATTAATAAGTGATCATACTAAGAAAGAAGTGTTACAAGCAAATATATTTGCAGTTGTCTTCTGAGTAATTCATTTGTAGAAGTGAAGTGAAATAGACTGAAGCATATACAGTATATACTACTGAAAGGCAGATGTGTTAAGTAGTAAGAGAATACAAAGTAGATCCTAAATTGATACATGCAAGAATAACTAGAGGCTGTGACCCTCTGATCTCGGTAATGTTTAGGACTAGAAATACATAAAGTATATACACTAGTAGACCAATATATTACTCAGGCCAAATTACTAGTAGAATGCTACCAGAATAACAGAAGAACAAGACATGTAAGGGCTAAATAATATTCTAGGAATAATTCATAGACCAAATACTCAGACTAATGCTTAGATAAATACTCAGACAAATACTCAGATATATATTCAGAGTAATTCTAAGAAACATTTCTCAGACTTAATCTAAAATTAATAAACTTATAATTTTTTAATAGAATAGTCTTGGTGGCAGCTACCAACATTAGGAAATTTAATATAGTAAGAAGTATAGCCCTAGTACAACTCAGTAACAGCTTTAGGACAATTCATAAAGACAGGAATAACCCCTAGTACAACTTGGTGGCAGCAAATAAGATATTCAATAGTAGGAATAAGAAAAGTAGCCCTACAACAGAAGTACCAGTATAAGTATATTTAAAATAATTTAATTTTTATAAATCTTCCTTCCTTAAGACTATTTTTTGTATATTTTAATAATCTATTTGCCAATTATCCATTGATTAAACAATTAATAGATAAATAATAAACAATAAATTATTTAGATATTTCAATGTATAGATCAATTATCTAATTAATTAAAAAATATAATTATAAATTAAAATATACTGATTAAAAATGGTTAAAATTAAAATAGTATTTCTATTAGATATTTAAATATTATAAAATAGAGTGGTTTACCCTTATGGTTTTGTTAGTATTCGATACCAATGATATGGAGCAGTCTTGAAAATTTAAACTGCCACTTGCATATAAGTTTATGCTTTTCAAGCCAAAAATGTGCTATGAACTTATTGAATCTGCTAAGTCATGCTTAGGTGCAACCTAAGGATTCACCTGGCCATTTCTATTGGCAACACACACACACATGTAAGTCGCTATTGGATGGAATAGTAGTCACGTGACTGCTCTCAGCCAATAGCAACTTATATGTATATTTTGCCAATAGAAACGGCTGAGTGATTTGCAAGGTTGCACATGTATGTACTAGGTTACTCTATTTGCAAAGGTCTGCAATTCCAAAGAGAAGGTATATGAAGTCATAGGGCCCATTTTATAAAGCCATTGTAAGATAAGATATAATTGAAGTCATGCTATGACAACTTTATAGTATAATCCCATGGGCCTAGTCAAGTAGTTGCTTACTTGTTAGCATGGTAGTTCATTCATTGCCTTAGAAAGCAATTTAAAGTATAGTGATTTTCTCACATGCTTACTATGAGTAGCATAACACTGCCACTACTATAATTTACATATTATGGACTGTTAGTTCTTGGAGCATAAATTATTAGTACTTTTATTATGAAATGATTTATTTCTTATAATAGCTATTTAGTATTATGAAACTATTTATTTAATGCTACCTGATCAGTAAACAAAAAAGCATTTCAAATTAAACTAATCCTTAAACCAGGTTTAAACCCTAAAGTCTGGGTCATTATGCAGGAGGTTTATTTTTATTTTTAGTCTCTATGCACCTTGATTTTTGAAAATTGCATGCAAAAAATTTCCAAGAATGCAAATTTTCATCTGACTGTTAAATAAAGTTTAAGTTTAAAACCTAGATCTTACCTAAATATAAGTTTAGCATGCAATCAATCTTTTTGCATAATTTCAGTCAGTCTCAAAAAGATGGTTCTAAAAGCTATCCTGGAAGATACTTACAACTTGATGAAAGTAATTAAGCGAGGTCGCGAAGTAGTTTCTGGTGTAAGTTTCTATTCCTAGAGAATTTATGTTGGTTTCTACCTGCTCAATGAGGAGTGATCTGCTCACTGACACCTGTAGTGACACATATTCTACCCATTATTTGTGCTGTGTGGTTGTGTGCCCCCTACATATGTGGCGCACTTTAAGCGACATTGTCATACAACAGGCGAGAGGCATTTCTGCCCATTTCTCTGACTCTGAGCAGGCACACAAGCGCGCGGATACGTACGCAGGTCATACGCACAGGCACTCATTCACACAGGAGTGTACAGCAGCCCTATAACTTATTTATCGTTAGGCATGTACACCTCACTGTGCCTTGGGGGTTGGCCCTCAAGGGTGTTAATTGCACGAGCAGAGCCAAGTCGAGATTCCAATTTAACCACAGATTAATGTGACTGCACTTGGGAATCGAGCCTGGGCCGCTGGCACATCAGAGCGCGGCGCGAGACCACTGGGCTACGGCCCCCCCCCCCCCCCAACAGGGAGCCCCCTGTACGTGTGCATGGTCTATGCTGGTTTCCTTTGTTCCTCACTCCGCAGAGCATAGCCGAAAGAATTTGCGACTCGTACAAGCAGCTCAGTCTAGCTGAGAAGGAGACATTCTTCAACATGCTGGTGTCAGATCATGGCGTTGCGGAGACAACCAAAATCGGCATTACATTGGACAGGGTAAGATGCTTATTTATTGGGTTTATAACGCGTGTCATATGTGTTATTTTTGGGTAGTGAGATGAGAGATTTTTGGGGAGTGAGATGAGAGATTTTAGGGGAGTGAGATGAGAGATTTTAGGGGAGTGAGATGAGAGATTTTTGGGAGTGGGATGTGGGACATTTTGGGGAGTGAGATGTGGGACATTTCTGAGGAGTGAGATGAGAGATTTCGGGGGTGAGATAGATCTTTTAGGGAGTGAGATTAGAGATTTTTGGGTAGTGAGATGAGAGATTTGGGGGTGAGATGAGATATTTTTTGAGGAGCGAGATGAGACATTTTTGGGTAGTGGGCTGAGAGATTTGAGGGTGAGATGAGATATTTTTGGGGAGTGAGATCAGAGATTTCTGTGGAGCGGACAGAGTAAGGGTTATTTACTGAGTTTATAGCGTGTGTGATGACGCATCGACTTAAATTTCAGCCAATTATACTCTTATTTTCATCTTGCCCGCAGTCAAATCCTGTGGAGAGCATTCAACGCCTGCAGAATCTGCGCCACATCACCCAGCCGCAGTTTGCCGGGCTGTTTCGCGTGCTCGGCAAAGCCCAAGGCGGAGTGAAGTTCATGGTTAATATGCGCACTGATCTGAGCAAACTCACTGGCAAATCTACTGTAGAAGCTACTCCAGCTATTGTCCCAGTGATCGACCACGAGCTCAAACAGCTGCTGTCTGTGTGGTTCAGCTCGGGTCTGTTTCACCTGCAACGGGCTACCTGGGAGTCGCCGAGTAGGCTGTTGGAGAAGGTGAATTTTGCTATGTTCTAGAATTTTCTTCTCTGCACTACATATCGCTAGGCTATTTTAGTAGGCATCGCAAAATGTACAGTAGGTTTTTTATAATTTAAACTTTGGCGCTAAAATTAATGTTTGAGATGGGAGATTTTTGGAGAGTGCGATGGGAGATTCTTAGGGAGTGAGATAGGAGATTTTTGGCGAGTGAGATAGGAAATTTTTGGCGAGTGAGATGGGTCTTTTTTGGAGAGTGAGATGGAAGATTTTTGAGGAGTGAGATTGGAGATTTTTGGGAAGTGAGATGAGAGACATTGAGGAGTGAGATGCGAAAATAAATGATTTTTGAAGGATTCGCTTCAGATTACTTCCTTGCTACTTATTAGTAGTTAATCACTTACTAAGCACGATTGCATTCCCTACCCTAACCTCGCTGTCAGGTGGCCGCTAGCGAGGCTGTCCACCCGATCCTTGGCTGGCAGGATCTCAAACGTCGTGTTGGCGCCTACAAACGCTGCTTCGTGTTCACGCATCCCTGCCTGCCCGGTGAACCGCTGGTGATTCTTCACGCCGCACTTCTGGAGAATGTGGCCGACACCATGGAGAAAATTGTGCCAGCACTGTTTGAGCACATGCCTGATAGTGTGGAGGATCCCGCCAGGGTTAAGGTTTGCACCTTCTGGATAGTGATTTTGAGGCTACAAGATGAATGATTTTGAGGGAATAAGATGAATGATTTTGAGGGAACAAGATGGATGATTTTGAGGGAACAGATGGATGATTTTGAGGCAACAAGATGAATGATTTTGAGGGAATAAGATGAATGATTTTGAGGGAACAAGATGGATGATTTTGAGGGAACAGATGGATGATTTTGAGGCAACAAGATGAATGATTTTGAGGGAACAGATGGATGATTTTGAGGCAACAAGATGAATGATTTTGAGGGAACGAGATGGATGATTTTGAGGCAACAAGATGAATGATTTTGAGGGAACAGATGGATGATTTTGAGGCAACAAGATGAATGATTTTGAGGGAACGAGATGAATGATTTTGAGGGAACGAGATGGATGATTTTGAGGGAACGAGATGAATGATTTTGAGGCAACAGATGGATGATTTTGAGGCAACAGATGGATGATTTTGAGGCAACAAGATGGATGATTTTGAGGGAACAAGATGGATGATTTTGAGGGAACGAGATGGATGATTTTGAGGGAACGAGATGGATGATTTTGAGGGAACGAGATGAATGATTTTGAGGGAACGAGATGGATGATTTTGAGGGAACAGATGGATGATTTTGAGGGAACAAGATGGATGATTTTGAGGGAACGAGATGGATGATTTTGAGGGAACAAGATGGATGATTTTGAGAGAACGAGATGAATGCTTTTGAGGCAACAAGATGAATGATTTTGAGGGAACAAGATGGATGATTTAGAGGGAACGAGATGGATGATTTTGAGGCAACAAGATGGATGATTTTGAGGGAACAAGATGAATGATTTTGAGGGAACAAGATGGATGATTTTGAGGCAACAAGATGGATGATTTTGAGGGAACAAGATGGATGATTTTGAGAGAACGAGATGGATGATTTTGAGGCAACAGATGGATGATTTCGAGGCAACAGATGGATGATTTCGAGGCAACAGATGGATGATTTCGAGGCAACAGATGGATGATTCTAAGGGAACAAGATGGATGATTTAGAGGGAACGAGATGGATGATTTTGAGGGAACAGATGGATGATTTTGAAGGAACGAGATGGATGATTTTGAGGGAACAAGATGGATGATTTCGAGGCAACAGATGGATGATTTTGAGGCAACAGATGGATGATTTTGAAGGAACGAGATGGATGATTTTGAGGGAACGAGATGGATGATTTTGAGGGAACAGATGGATGATTTTGAGGGAACAAGATGGATGATTTTGAGAGAACGAGATGAATGATTTTGAGGCAACAAGATGAATGATTTTGAGGGAACAAGATGGATGATTTAGAGGGAACGAGATGGATGATTTTGAGGCAACAAGATGGATGATTTTGAGGGAACAAGATGAATGATTTTGAGGGAACAAGATGGATGATTTTGAGGGAACAAGATGAATGATTTTGAGGGAACAAGATGGATGATTTTGAGGCAACAAGATGGATGATTTTGAGGGAACAAGATGGATGATTTTGAGAGAACGAGATGGATGATTTTGAGGCAACAGATGGATGATTTCGAGGCAACAGATGGATGATTTCGAGGCAACAGATGGATGATTTCGAGGCAACAGATGGATGATTCTAAGGGAACAAGATGGATGATTTAGAGGGAACGAGATGGATGATTTTGAGGGAACAGATGGATGATTTTGAAGGAACGAGATGGATGATTTTGAGGGAACAAGATGGATGATTTTGAGGCAACAGATGGATGATTTTGAGGCAACAGATGGATGATTTTGAAGGAACGAGATGGATGATTTTGAGGGAACGAGATGGATGATTTTGAGGGAACAGATGGATGATTTTGAGGGAACAAGATGGATGATTTTGAGAGAACGAGATGAATGATTTTGAGGCAACAAGATGAATGATTTTGAGGGAACAAGATGGATGATTTAGAGGGAACGAGATGGATGATTTTGAGGCAACAAGATGGATGATTTTGAGGGAACAAGATGAATGATTTTGAGGGAACAAGATGGATGATTTTGAGGGAACAAGATGAATGATTTTGAGGGAACAAGATGGATGATTTTGAGGCAACAAGATGGATGATTTTGAGGGAACAAGATGGATGATTTTGAGAGAACGAGATGGATGATTTTGAGGCAACAGATGGATGATTTCGAGGCAACAGATGGATGATTTCGAGGCAACAGATGGATGATTTCGAGGCAACAGATGGATGATTCTAAGGGAACAAGATGGATGATTTAGAGGGAACGAGATGGATGATTTTGAGGGAACAGATGGATGATTTTGAAGGAACGAGATGGATGATTTAGAGGGAACGAGATGGATGATTTTGAGGGAACAGATGGATGATTTTGAAGGAACGAGATGGATGATTTTGAGGGAACGAGATGGATGATTTTGAGGGAACAGATGGATGATTTTGAGGCAACAGATGGATGATTTTGAGGGAACAGATCAGTGACAATACTCTGCCTATCCATGCCCTACTCTCGCAGGTGGCAAACTTCTACTCAATCAGCCGGCCCATTGACGGCTTGAGCGGCATCGACCTCGGCAGCAACATTGTCCGCCGGGTCATGCACCGTCTGCAGGCCGAGTACCCCAAGCTGCAGCACTTCTCCTCTCTGTCCCCCATCCCCGGCTTCAACAACTGGCTGTTTGGCCAGATTAATCGCCACCTGCAGCACGAGGTGTTCGCCAGAATTCTCGACGATGTTCGACCTGAGAGCTCCGACCTGCTGCCGTTGTTCTCTGACGAGACTCACGTCAAGATGATGCAGGTTGGCGGCTTTCCGTTCTCGTTATCTTTGGATTATCTACTTCTGCTCCCCTGGATAATCCACATCTATCTACCTGGATAATCCACGTCTATCCGCTCCGATTAGCCACATCTATTTATCTAGATGATCCACGTCTATCTACCTGGATAATCCATGTCTATCCGCTCCGATTAGCCACATCTATTTATCTAGATGATCCACGTGTATCTACCTGGATAATCCATGTCTATCCCCTCCGATTAGCCACATCTATTTATCTAGATGATCCACGTCTATCTACCTGGATAATCCATGTCTATCCGCTCCGATTAGCCACATCTATTTATCTAGATGATCCACGTGTATCTACCTGGATAATCCACGTCTATCCGCTCCGATTAGCCACATCTTTTTATCTAGATGATCCACGTGTATCTACCTGGATAATCCACGTCTATTCACATGGATAATCTACGTCTATCTACCTGGATAATCCACGTCTATTCACCTGGATAATCACATCTATCTGCTTCGATTAGCCACATCTATTTATCTAGATAATCCACATCTATCTACCATTCTACCTGAATAATCCACGTCTATCTACCTGGATAATCCATGTCTATCTACCTAGATAATCCATGTCTACCCACCCCTGTAAACCTCAGCTATTCGACGTAGACAACAACAAAGACCTGTACACCAAGCTATCAATGACGCTGGAGTCGCAAGAGTGGATCACCTCCCCAGTGCTAGTCTCGGAGCTGAAGCAGCCCCTGATGAAGCTGTGCGCTCGCTACCTATTCGCGCTGAAGCACCGCGGCCACGCATTGGATCCTATCGCTAATTTTCACCTCCGCAACGGTGCGGTGATGTACCGCCTGTGCTGGCAGGCCGATCAGAGTCCGAACGGGCTGAGCCAGTCCTGCGGCATGATGGTCAACTATCGCTATTATCCCGAGCTCACTGAGGGCTTCTCTGAGAAATATTATTTTACTAAACGGATTCCGGTTGGCGAGCCGTTTGCTAGCGTTATCAGCATCGAACCGGACAGTCTGCCGCTTGACCCGTGAACTGCCGCTTGGCGTGCTTTTCTATGAATTTCTAAGAGTTACTAGTAAGAACTTGTTTTTTTTACTTTTGTTTCGTTTGCTTTTTGTTGCTGCGCCCGATTTAAATAACTGTCCGGAAATATTCCACATTTTGGAGAAATTTTCGAAAAATTTAGTTGCTGTGCCTGCTTCCGGCCAGTTACCCCCCCCCCCCCCACAGGCAAGTGAGTGAGCTGTGTCTATCTGTCTGTCTGTCTGTCTGTCTGTGTGTATGTCTGTCTGTCTGTCTGTCGGTGTGTCTGTCTGTCTGTCTGTCTGTCTGTGTGTATGTCTGTCTGTCTGTCTGTCTGTCTGTCTGTCTGTCTGTCTGTCTGTCTGTCTGTCTGTGTGTATGTCTGTCTGTCTGTCTGTCTGTCTGTCTGTCTGTGTGTATGTCTGTCTGTCTGTCTGTCTGTCTGTCTGTCTGTCTGTCTGTCTGTCTGTCTGTCTGTCTGTCTGTCTGTCTGTCTGTGTGTATGTCTGTCTGTCTGTCTGTCTGTCTGTCTGTGTGTATGTCTGTCTGTCTGTCTGTCTGTCTGTCTGTGTGTATGTCTGTCTGTCTGTCTGTCTGTCTGTCTGTGTGTATGTCTCTGTCTGTCTGTCTGTCTGTCTGTCTGTCTGTCTGTCTGTATGTCTGTCTGTCTTAGTGTCTTCTGCCTGTCTGCCTTAGTGTCTGTCTGTCTGTCTGTCTGTGTGTATGTCTGTCCGTCTGTCTGTCTGTCTGTCCGTCTGTCTGTCTGTCTGTCTGTCTGTCTGTCTGTCTGTCTGTCTGTCTGTCTGTCTGTCTGTCTGTCTTTCTGTCTGTCTGGTTGTCTGTCCGTCTGTCTGCCTGTCTGTCTGTCTGTCCGACTGTCTGTCCGTCTGCCTGTCTGTCTGTCTGTCTGTCTGTCTGTCTGTCTGTGTTTGTGCTCTCGCATGTATTCAATTTAAACTAAACTAGTATAACTTTTGTCTTTCATTTCGTCTTCCGTTCATGAATCAGTAGTTTTTCATTTGCTGGCCTGATTGGCAGGGCGTTTGCCAGTCCTGGGTGTAGGCAGGCAGGGGGCCAAAGGGTCCCCCTAGAAATCAGAGCCAGATGTGCTGTCCAGACTGTGTGTTCTGGTTTTGATGTGTTCAGCATTAGCCACAGAAACAAGAATAACTAGATGGGCCACTCAGCACATTTGCGTGTAAGCTACTTTCAGTTCAGTAGTAAGTTTAACTGAAGCATTTTAATGTATTTTTAAAGTCAATGCTCATTTATTGGCTCTCCTCCCAGCTTAAACCCTCAAACTCCTCACAGAACCTCTACCCCTGCCCCACTACCCAATTTTATTACCTTCCTCGGTACTTTATTACCTGCCTTTATTTTTATAAAATTGCTTCTGTATTCTTCTTTGCTACTGAACTGAAAGCAGAGAGCTGTTTTGCTAAGTCTTATATGCCAGAGTGGCCCATCTAGTTATCTGTATTCTAGTAAATGTTGTTTTAACTTCGCAGGTTACTGTAATTAATATTTGGCCTTATTGTTTTATAACTTGCAAAAGCACTGAGTGTGTATGAATTAATCTGATAATTGCACCAGTGTTTTTTGCTAGTAGTTACTCGTATTACTGTAAGTAGCGCGCCGAGTGTATGATTTTTGTGACTGTGTATCAGAGACTGCAGTAGAATATTAATGTCCGCAAGTGCTTTAATTTTTAAATAAATAATTCAGCAACATTTCTGTTACCTGATTGCCATCTTGTGTGTAAATTATACATTCTATCTATCATATCCGATGCCATCATAAAATGTACTTCTCTCTGTCTCAACATTACAAACAGGATGTAATAGTAGCTTTGCTAAAATATAATTATAAATGTCTGCTAGTAAAGTATGTATAGCTCTTTAGCCCTTGAAGTTCTGAGGTTTGTCTGTCTTATGCAAGTTGTTATTTTTATAAATATAAACTATCGAAATTGTTTTTTTAAAGATTATTTGAATTAGATGGTGCGAATGAGAGTTCAGGAACTTCAGATTGTCCTAATGAGACTTCAGTGGCTTCAGATTGTCCTAATGAGACTTCAGTGGCTTCAGATTGTCCTAATGAGACTTCAGTGGCTTCAGTTTGTCCTAATGAGACTTCAGTGGCTTCAGTTTGTCCTAATGAGACTTCAGTGGCTTCAGATTGTCCTAATGAGACTTCAGTGGCTTCAGTTTGTCCTAATGAGACTTCAGTGGCTTCAGATTGTCCTAATGAGACTTCAGTGGCTTCAGATTGTCCTAATGAGACTTCAGTGGCTTCAGATTGTCCTAATGAGACTTCAGTGGCTTCAGTTTGTCCTAATGAGACTTCAGTGGCTTCAGATTGTCCTAATGAGACTTCAGTGGCTTCAGATTGTCCTAATGAGAGTCCCAGAACTTCAAGATTGTCTTAATGAGAGTTCAGGGGTTTCAGCCTGTCCTGATGAGAGTTCAGTCGCTTTCCCAACTGCCGATGCAGCAAGCGATGCACCAAATTGTAATGCCTCATCAGGAAACCTTATCAGACTCTGATTATCAACAGCATCGCATCAGCAACTTCGGCAGCATCGGCAAGATCGAGGCTTAGAGAAGACATGGACTTCAGGATTATGGATTCCTATCCGATTTGCCGGGCAGGAATGTAAAAGAAACAGTGAGTTTTTGCCATAGACAACATGTGAATACATTTTAGCACAACGCACAAACATTGAATAGTGTAGGCAATTAAAGAGCATGAAATACTTATTGTACCATGACCTTTGTGCTCTATAACAGTTTTTATTCCTGTTACCTTCTGCTCACAAGTCAGAAAGACTTTCGAACACACATTATTTTAAGAAGCCAGTAAATTCAATCGGTTTTTTCATTTTTTAAATGATGCATACGCATAATTTTATGTATAAAAGTATGTGTAATAGGAATATAAATATACAGCAACATGAGTTCAAGCTTAACCATAGCAATGTCCGTGCTTAAAAAAATTGAGAGCTTCAGAAATGTTAAGAGCATGATGAAAAATCACGCTCAGGTGTTCTTACTCCCCTGGTGCCACCTGTTGAAGGTGCCGACGACGTCGGGGTGATGACTGAATGCTTGACTGACTAGCTGAGAATGTCCAGCAGTTGAGGTTTGCCCATTATTGAAGCTTGATAAGAAAAACCTGACATATTTGCAACAGGATGTCCATAGTCACCTGGTGTAATCTGTTGAAGGTGCCGACGGCGTCGGGGTGATGACTGAATGCTCGAAAGACTAGCTGAGGATGTCCAGCAGTTGAGGTTTGCCCATTATTGAAGCTTGATTAGAAAAACCTGACATTTGCAACAGGATGTCCATAGTCACCTGGTGTAATCTGTTGAAGGTGCCGACGGCGTCCGGGTGATGGCTGAATGCTTTACTGACTAGCTGAGGATGTCCAGCAGTTGATTTTTGCCCATTATTGAAGCTTGATTAGAAAAACCTGACATTTGCAACAGGATGTCCATAGTCACCTGGTGTAATCTGTTGAAGGAGCCGACGGCGTCGGGATGATGACGGAATGCTTGAGAGACTAGCTGAGAATGTCTGGCGGTTGATTCTTGCCCACTGTCGAGGCTTGATCGGCGAAACTAGAGAAATCCGCATCAGGGTGTCCATAGTCACCTGGTGCCACAGCTGTTGAGGGTCCAGAAGCTCCACCTGGGTGAAGGCTAGTGACCAACGAAGTCAGAGCTGATGCAGACACATGTGGTCGACGCGCTGATGAAATTTGGAGGCTTGGCAAGGCTGCACTGAGGCGCAGTGCTGATTGGCGCACAGGGGTGTACTGAATACACTAGCACTTATGGGAAAAATCCGACCTTCTGGCAGAATCATCGAATTTCTCGACGGTCCGGAGGGCTGGTGACTTGATTCATGTTTGAGAAGGTGCGCAACAAAAATTTGGCCCGTGTTCTCGAATTTCGTGTGCCTGCGTTGCTCCGTTCCGGCGCAGCAAAAAAATTGTCAGGGGGGGGGGGGAATTCCCCCCCCCCTCTTGGTAGTTCGACGGGCGGAAAAATGGCTTTTCGGTTGTAAAGTTTCCTGTAATTTTCCTATCGCTTGGCATTTTATCTTTTTTAAATTGACACAACCGCTTGCTTGTACGAACGTATAACTAAGATATGGACTCGTCTACAAAATCTGTGAGACTTGAGCAAACTCATAGCAGGCGCCTCATCAAGCAAAAAAAGATGCAGTGGCTGAGAGTTCGCATTGATGGAAAAGTATAGAGGTGGCAATGGCTCGCCTTGGATGCGGTGTTCCATTTGAAGGACGTCTATTCGAGAGGACAGGGGAGGACAGGGGGGAGAGGTTTCGTTCCTTATTTTTACCCTGAAAAAAGTTACAGGAATTTTCATATCCATTCTCTGTCTGCCTCGGTTGCTTGAGAGCTTGCTCGAAGTTTGAGATAAATATTTATTCATACAAAAGGTTGCTTAGCTCTGGGCATAATTACTCCAACTCAGAGCAGGAGCATTTACTTGTCCTGGGCATACGGCTTACAATGGGTATCACTTGCTTAGTCTGCGAGCGTAGCGCTGCGGCTCCTCTCCTCTGCATCGAGCTTAACTGTTTGGGTCTGACGTCCGGCCCACTCCTGCCTACAAGAATAAGTTGCGAATTGCAGAAACCCAAAAGGCACAAGCAGCTCAATTTTAACTCAGTTTGAGCTGACGCTTGTGCAGCAGTCAGTGGACAGATTGGTGAGGCGGCAAACCTGCTAATTATTCTTCTTAAGAGTTTTTCTGTCCGCTAATAAATTATTTTCTAAGAAGCTTTATCATGGCAACCAACCCACAACATAAAAACTGGCCCCATCCATGCAGTCCATAGCTCAAATAGCAAATGTTAACAAGCCACAAAGCGAACTCCTCTGTTGAGAAGAAAAATACAAACCCCTACTAGAGCAACCATGCGCTTCGCCTTGCTTCTTCTAGTGCTCGGAGGTGAGTAGTGAAGTGACTTGTTGATCTAGCGTCTTAGTTTCTATGGAAATTTTACTGTAACAAACCAAATCGTCCTTGCAGCTGTGACGCTCAGCGCCAATGCTTTTAACCTGGACTGCTACAACTGCACATCCTGCAGCGAGACATTCGATCGCAACAAAAGCAGGGTTTTTAGCGGCTGCAACGCCTGTGCCGTGAGTTAAACCTGTCAGACAGTCAGACATTGCAGAAGTACAAATACACTGGCACCGGGACTGTGGACCGCTTCTGCGCCAGCTACTGCAACCCGGGAATCGACCGGTATGGAAACGAAGTCTATTGCTGCAGCACTGACCTCTGTAACTTCGGTGAGCGACTCGGCAGTCTCTTCTGGCTGCTGCTGTTGCCAGCTGCCGCTGTGGCTGCCATCAGCTCCCGGCTGTGAGCCACCTGCTAGCAACAGCTGACGATCCTGATGCGATAGCAACTCTATATACGCTAATTTTCAACAGAACTTCAATAAACTATTTTGCCAGCTCCTACAGTATCAACTTCTGTTTTTTAGTTTGAAATACGAGTAGTTTAGTTTTTAGTTTAGTTTAATTTTAGTTTAAAAAATCCCGATATCATAAAAACTTTCAATTATGATATGATATATATTTTCAAATTCTCTATTATCGTTTTTAAATAATATTTTAAGATTTTTTGATAAATGTAGCCAGCCGATCTGATCTGCCTTATACCTAAATTCCAACTAAATCACGATATTCTAATTTCTTTTAAAATTTTGCAGAAATTGTTTGTTGCTAAATTGCTGATACAAGGAGCAAGTCTTCACCAAGTTGAGTAGCATAACCATCGCCAAAATTCTGTATGGATTACCCATACAAAAACACACCTGCATGCAGACCTAAAACACACCTATACATCCTGCAGATGTAAAACACACCTATACATCCTGCAGATGTAAAACACACCTATACATCCTGCAGATGTAAAACACACCTATACATCCTGCAGATCTAAAACACACCTATACATCCTGCAGATCTAAAACACACCTATACATCCTGCAGATCTAAAACACACCTACATTTAGATCCTGCAGACCTAAAACACACCTACATTTAGATCCTGCAGACCTAAAACACACCTACACGTAGATCCTGAGGACCTAAAACACACCTATCCTGCAGACCTAAAACACATCTTTTTAGGTTTTTGAGATCTAAAAAACCACTACTAGGGACTTATTAAGGGCCCTTTTTGGAGGTGAGGTTGGTTTCAACCCCTCTCGCCTCTGGTTGGCACTCGACGCCAAGCACCGGCAGGCGCGCGGCGCCAAGCGCCGATTTCGTACCCCACAGTCGTCCCGATATGTATGCCGCAGGCACCCCGCCGGCGCATGGCGCTAAGCGCCGAAATGTAGGCACCCTGATATGTCCATCCCGCAGGCGCCCCGATATGTACGCTCCTTGATATGTAGGTATCGATATTTAGCGCCCGGATATTTATTTACCGATATGTAGGCGCCCCGAGCGCGCGATATGGATGCCGCAAGCCCCTAAAAGGATTCCCGCCCCTCCTGGGATTCCCACCCCTCCTGGGATTCCCACCCCTCCTGGGATTCCCACCCCTCCTGGGATTCCCACCCCTCCTAGGATTCCCGCCCCTCCTGGGATTCCCGCCCCTCCTGGGATTCCCACCCCTCCTAGGGATTCCCGCCCCTCCTGGGATTCCCACCCCTCCTAGGATTCCCGCCCCTCCTGGGATTCCCACCCCTCCTGGGATTCCCGCCCCTCCTGGGATTCCCACCCCTTGACTTGACTTGACTTAGCTGCAGGGCTGTCCCGGAGGGGACACAGCGGGAAGGCGCGGGCGCCCATTCCGCTAATCCCTGAACGGCCGACGCGTCGCTATGGACGGAGGGTTGGCGCCGCCCAGGGAGGTCCCCCAGTGTCGCCAGCAGCTTATAGTGCTCTCTGGAAAGGAGAGTTCAGCCCTGCGGGTGGCCCGAAGGTAGCGCATGAGCTGATTTTTCGGGTTTGCACGCTTCAGTAATAGATGTGTGTGGCCCGAGGTAAGTGAGTCTGGCCCGCGTGAAGGCGGGACAGATGCTGACGAAATGCTCAGCAGTTTCGTCACCTGAGTTGCAGAAACTACAGGTGGCGTTGGTGGCGTTGCCCTGCAGGTACTGGTGCCTGGAGAAGCAGCCATGACCTGAGAGGGTCATGGTGGCAGCCCGGATGTCTCTGCGCGAGCCCTCCTGGGATTCCCGCCCCTCCTGGGATTCCCAGCCCTCCCAGGATTCGACCAATGTCGTGCGCATAAAAAACGAATATGGTAGTATCTATGGTACCAGTAGTATTTGATGTAGCTAGTATCTGTGCCTATAATCTGATGTGCGTAAAAAATGAAATACTGGAAGACTGAAATAGAACCTGCTTTTTGGAATGCCATTGTTTTTTTAACTTGTTAGTACTTTTTGCTCATTAAGACAACAGTTCGTGATAAATTTGATATGTCATCTTAGTTATTTAAATAATAAGGGACAAACAGGTGCAATTGAACCTGTACGATCTGCTCTGTAGTGTGTTTGTTCCCTTCGAATCAGACCAGGCGGAACTTGACCCAGTCGGCGTTCGTCTCGATCTCCGCCTCCACCTGAGCGTCGGTGAACAGCAGCAGGCGGCAGGCTCTCAGCTTGCTATTGTACAGCACGTGTCTGCAGCTGGCGTCACTCATGCCAGCAGCTGTACACTCGATGACGCTATCAATGTTTTTTGCATCTTCGAAGCAATAGTAGGAGTTGTTGTAATTCGCTGGGTCAAAGCGGGTGGCCGTCCAGGTTCGATCAGCTTGGGGTCCAGTTTTGTTCACGAACTCGCAGATGAATCCATAATTTTTCCGGCATTCTCTTGTAGCGATCTTTCCATCAGGTTTTATTCTTAGACAGAATTCTTCATAGTTGTCACTCAGCCCTCTGAGCAGAGTGCTGTCATCCGGAAAGATGCCGTTGCCATTGACCCTCTGCCATCCAGCCGTACTCTTGCCTCTGTAGTCTGCCAGCTGGCTGAGTCCGATCCACAGGTGGCAACTGCAGGATGAGCTGATGCCGCTGCTACTCAGTGCCAGGATGGAGCTGTGCGAGTTAACGAGCTCGCCTCCGATCAATGCGCACTGCCGATTGGCTGAGCACCAGCTGTGGCTGTGAGCTGTGCTCACGAACAGGCACAGACCGGCCTGCATGGTGAACGGTGCGGGACACAGCAGGGCCTGCGACTGCAGCAGCTGGCAGCTCAGCAGCAGCAGCAGCAGCGCAAGCATCGGGCGATGCTCTCTGAACCTAAAAAGCATAAATTTCGGGCCACGAAGATTCGCAGGGATGCTCATTATTTCTACATGATTTAACGGCGATAATGAGGAAGCCAAAACGCATTCAAACAGATGCCGATTGCATTCTTGCCTTTTGGCTGTTCGGTTCTCCGTCAAGAGTTTGATTCCGCCTGTCGTGGTAGCCTTCTGCTGTTGGGTGCCTCTGATTGTGTCTCTCTCTTCTCTCTCCCAGTTTCTTCATTTTGCAAACGTCGATTTTGAGGAATATATTTTATTTCCACATTTGGGTAGAAACACGCCACATCCACGGTTTATTGACAGTCGTGAGCTGGCAGGAGTTGCATTTGCTGTGTCAATAATCCGCTGTGGAAGGGTTTGCCTTTGTTTGGCCACCTAATGCATCTGAGCCTCAACTGGGTTGGTTTGAAGACATCAATTAGGAATATCCCTTTCTTGACTTTCTTGTCCAGCTGTTCTTTCGCTATTGTGCCGGGCACTCTTGCAGTGCGAGCGCACCCCGTCCTCTGGTGCGGCTGAGTCATCCTTATGCCCCGGCCGTTCCACCTTCCTTTGATAATTATGTGAATCGCCAATACATGTGTTGCGAGGTGTGCCTCAGCCAGTTAGCTTAAGCTCCCTTTTTCTGCCATGTCGTTCAACGCCACCTTAATTAGTACCTTGCTTGCTGTGCGATGATTGGCCAGGCAATTCCTTGCAATGATTTTTTTACTCTGCGCTGTGCTGTGATTGGCTGGTGGGTGCCTGAGCCACCCAAGTTGGGGTTGGGGCTGGTTTAATCCGGTTGGTTGGGGTGGGGCTCTGAGCCTGCCCTTCCCCTTGCGTTCCGTGGCAAGGGGGAATCTTTAAGCCCAGTGTCGCTTGTCCCACCCTCCGCGGGCCCCGCCGTGTTTGAGAGATTGTTCCATTCGTAGTGCGCGTCTGAGGGTGCGTCCCAGACTCCCGAGATATTGTTAGCACTTTACTGTACTGTACTCTGCAATGACCCACTCCACTGCCTATAGGCCGGGAATTCTGGGATATGACAATCGCAACTGAGCGTCTCTTAAATCTGTGGATGGATTGCGGAACCTTCCTTTCTAATCTCTCTCAATCTCGATGCAGTAAATCAAGCATTATTGGCGATTCCGACTTACGAGTATAGTCGTGCATGCAACCCCGTCTCCACCTCTTCAATGTCAATACTGCCGCTTGAACAAATATTTGCGATGCTTTTAAAATGCGTTTAAACTTGGGAGTTTGCTGGTTTGCCTTGGACGCGCTTTCTCTCTGAGTTGTCTTCCTTACCTGCTAAACTGCAACACCAATTACCGCAGCATTATGCGTTCGAGCCAAATCTATAAACTAGCTCCTGACTACGAAGAAAGCAAGTCTGAGCGACTTACAAATTTTATTTCTAGGCTAAGAATTTTGTCCCTAACAAAATAAAATTGGAGTTAGAAACTTTAGCGTAACTTTTCTTTCAATTGAAATCAGACTTTAAGAAATAGTCTTTTAGAAAAATCTTTTCGTTCGAATCAGACCAGGCGGAACTTGACCCAGTCGGCGTTCGTCTCGATCTCCGCCTCCACCTGAGCGTCGGTGAACAGCAGCAGGCGGCAGACTCTCAGCTTGCTGTTGTACAGCACGTGTCTGCAGCTGGCGTCACTTATGCCAGCAGCTGTACACTCGATGGCACTTCTCACATTCGGCCGCCTTCCGGTCGCCGGTACTGGGTTTCGAGTTTGTCAGAATCCCGAACTCGCAGATGAAGCCGAGCTGACAGCCGCAGTCCCTGTCGGATAGCTTTCTGTCGGGTTTCTACCGAAGGCAGTATTCAATTGGCTCGCCAAGCTGACTGAAGAGAGTGCTGTCCTCGGGAAATACCCTGCTGCTGACTGAAGAGAGTGCTGTCCTCGGGAAATACTCTGCTGCCGTTGACCCTCTGCCAGCCGGCCCTGCTGCAGCCTCTCATCAGCCAGGTCGCTCACTCCGATCCACAGGTCGCAGCCGCAGTCCGCAGTTGAAATTTCTCCGTCAACAATCAAATTCGCTTGATCGAGTCGCACGATTGCTGCTTAAATGAGTACCAGTCGCTTGTCTGAGCAGTGCTCAGAAACAGGTGCACTTTCCGGCCTAGAGTCGGATGGGACCTGGGCACATCAGAGGTAGCAGAAGCAACAGCAGAATCGTGTACAATGATTTAGCGGCCATCGGGTGCACACAAAACCTAAGCATAAAGACCGCGAATTAGTCTCATTAATATGCGATCCTGTTTTTGCATGTCTTTGGCCCGTTCGTGTGCAACTTAAACTGTACAATGTGTGCCCCTCTTATGACTCTACCGATTCATCCCAACCGACCCCCTGCTTCCCTTCTCGTATCTCTCCTTTTCCCCCTCATTATTTATTATTCTTATTGCTGCGATGTCAAGGCTTACTGGGGGGGGGAATCGCTGCGATGTCAAGGCTTACTGGGGGGGGGAATCGCTGCGATGTCAAGGCTTACTGGGGGGGGGGGAATCGCTGCGATGTCAAGGCTTACTGGGGGGAATCGCTGCGATGTCAAGGCTTACTGGGGGGGGGGGAATCGCTGCGATGTCAAGGCTTACTGGGGGGGAATCGCTGCGATGTCAAGGCTTACTGGGGGGGGGAATCGCTGCGATGTCAAGGCTTACTGGGGGGGGGGGGGAATCGCTGCGATGTCAAGGCTTACTGGGGGGGGAATCGCTGCGATGTCAAGGCTTACTGGGGGGGGGGAATCGCTGCGATGTCAAGGCTTACTGGGGGGGGGGGGGAATCGCTGCGATGTCAAGGCTTACTGGGGGGGGGGAGAATTGTTAAGCTATCAAGGCTGAAATGTCAGAAGCTACATGTATAGTTTATTCAGAAAAATTTATTTTATTCTTTGAACTATTTTACTCGAATAGGGTGATTTACTAAACGGAAAAAGAAATGATTTTAAGAAAATATGTTTTCTTTTTACAGGATTTTCATAAATAATTTCCGTCACTTGTTATTGGCCTCTCCGAAGGGGGCACTAAGATTTCTAGATCTCCTTATCTCTACTATCGTCTCTCTCCATTCTTCTCTCTCACTGTCTCCCTCTTACCCCCATCATCTCTAATCTTTGACTCTTGGCTGACTTACTGAATGATAACAACCAGGATCTCGAAAAAATCTAGAAAATCTGTTTCCACGGCTTGGGAGGCTGTAAAAATCGCTTTGCTTTAAATTAGGAATCTGCAAACTCCGACCTGCACGTGCGGCTCGCGAAACCTCTCAATCCGGCCATCGCGGGTCCTTTGAAACTTGAAACAGCAACCCGGCCCGCTCAAGGCTTGCGTCTCTTCTCAGCACTCTTCTCTCTCGTCTCTCCCCTCTTTTCTCCTTCTCTCTTCTCTCCCTTCTCGTCTCTTCATCTCTTCTCCCCTCTTTTTCCCCCCTTCTCCTCTCTCCTTCTCCTCTCTCCCCTTCTCTCCCGCTTCTCCTCTCTTGCCTTCTCTTCTCTTCCCTTTTCTCCACTCCCCTCTCCCCTTCTCTTATCTTCTCTCTTCTCTACTTTCTTCTCTCGTGTTTTATCTTCTCTCATCTGGCCAGCAGCAATGAGCTGGATTTTTTATTTGGCCGTAGAGGTAAAAAAAGTTTGTCAACTCCTGCTTTTAAACAATAATTTTTAATTTAAAATAACCGCGCGCTGTATTTACGAAGTTCGCACGCCTGCCGCCAATCTGACGTGTTAGCGCGTATCTTCGCTTTCTTCGATTCCAAAACTGCGTGAACTCGACTTTGGGTGCCGGTTAACGAAGCTCTCACATGAAGCTGCTCTCGTAGCATTAAACCTGCTATATCGCGCTTTTATTTGCAACTTCATGCATTGGCGACAAACGTGTCACATTTCCTATCAGTGGTGTCTCAGCTTCTCAGCACCTGGCTCAGCAGAAGCGTCAGGGGTCTGTTGATGCTGACGGAGAAGTCAAACTGTCTGAGGTCGATTTTGATTTACGATCGCCCTACCTGTCACTTTGTCTTGTCGCTTGCCCCAGTCTGTTTTTTCTTCCATTTTCTTAATTTTCGGCAACCGCCCTGATGTCCCAGCTCAACCGCAGGGACATCAGGGCTGTGACCATGGCCCTCTCGGGTCATGGCTGTTTTGCCAGGCATCGTACAGGAATGTACATAGGCATGTGTACATGGCGTGTAACTAGACATGTACATATACACTTTTTGTGCCTTGGGAGTTGGCCCTCTTGAATAAAAATCTCGCGACACAATCACGGTCGATTGAGCCATCAATACATCTACATGCATTGCGCAAGAGTCTACTGAGCAAAAATGATTCATTTAAATGATATTGACTAAAGACTTTCAAATTCTGCTTTTTGAGATGCCATTGTTTATTAAACTTGTGGGTGGGGTATTTTGCTCATTTAAAAAGCAGCTCTTAGTTCTTGGTTTTTGATAAATTTGATATTTTATCTTAGTTATTCAAACGAACAGGGACATAGGGAGTACAATTGAGCCACGATCTGCTCTTTAGTGCGTTTTTATTCCTTTCGAATCAGACCAGGCGGAACTTCACCCAGTCGGCGCTCGTCTCGATCTCCGCCTCCACCTGAGCGTCGGTGAACAGCAGCAGGCGGCAGGCTCTCAGCTTGCTGTTGTACAGCACGTGTCTGCAGCTGCCGTCACTCATAGCGGCTGCAACGCACTCAACAGCGCTGCTCACATTCGGCACATCGGTGAAGCAGTACTCAGTGTTGTAGGTGGCTCTCTTGAACGACACCTTCTTCCAATTGGCGAGCTTCCGGTAAGCAGAGGGGTCCTTGTACTCGCAAGCGTATCCAAAGTTACGCTTGCAGTTGGCGTCTCTGAGTTTTCCGAGTTCGTTCATCCGAATGCAGTTTTCATCAGCACCTCCTGATGGTTCACTTGTGTAAAACAGACCCTCAGGACTGGCGATGCCGTTCCCGTTGACCCTCTGCCAGCCGTCTCTCTTGTTGCCTCTTTCATCGACCAGGTCGCTCAATCCGAGCCACAGCTGGCAGCCGCAGGATGAGCTGATGCCGCTGCGATTCAGTGCCAGGATGGAGCTGTGCGAGTTGAGCAGCTCGCCTCCGATCGATGCGCACTGCCGATTGGCTGAGCACCAGCTGTGGCTGTGAGCTGTGCTCACGAACAGGCACAGACCGGCCTGCATGGTGAACGGTGCGGGACACAGCAGGGCCTGCGACTGCAGCAGCTGGCAGCTCAGCAGCAGCAGCAGCAGCGCATGCATTTGGCGATGCTCTCTGAACCTAAAAAGCGTAAATTTCAGGCCACGAGAATTCGTAGGAATGCTCATTATTTCTATATGATTTAATGGCATTTTGATTCTTGCCTTTTTGTTGTTGTTCGATTCTTTGCTGCAAAAATTTGATTCCGCCTGCAGTCACTTGTCGCTTTCTTCTACTGTTGGGTGTCTCGATCTGACTGTCTCAATGTCTGTGAAAATCCCTTGACGATGCAGATACAATCCTATCTCCTCTCTTATTCCATTTTCTTCTTCATTTTGCAATGTCGATTTTGGGGAACAGTTTTATTTCCAAATTTGTGTAGGAAGACGCCACATCCGGGGTTTATTGACAGTCGTGAGCTGGCAAGAGTTGCATTTGCTGTGTCCATTATCCGCTGTGGAAGGGTAAACTTTACCAAAACTTTTGGCCACGTGATGCATCCAAGACTGAACTTGGTATGGTTGGCTTTGAGACTTCAATTAGCAGCAATATCCCTTTTTTGACTTTCTTGTCCAGCAGTTCTTTTGCTATTGTGCCGGGCACTCTTGCAGTGCGAGCGCACCGCGTCCTCTGATGCGTTTGAGTCATACCCATGTGGATTGCGGAACCTTCCTTTCTAATTTCTCTCAAGCTCGCAGTAAATCGAACATTATTGGCGTTTTTACCTCTTATATTGCATCGGTTTTTGCGAGCCTGTGAGAGTGCAAGGAGGGGGGCTGTTTGGGTGTTGGCTGTGTGGTGGAGTGGTGGGTCCGTTGTTCACGCCGTGTGCCTATTTAGGCCGCCACCGTTGTGGCTACTGGGGGTTGGCTCGGCCTACTAATGGCAATAAGCAAGAGCTGACAAATTGCCTGAACCGTTGCATTGCCAAGTAGCTCGAGCGGCAGGCTTTGGAGCAGGACAGAAGCTCATCCCGTCATACTCAAGATGACAAGAAGGGCACCACCAACGAATGCTTGCAGAAGGGGAGACAAGGAAGTCTGTCGTTGGACTGACAAGGCCTGTGCGGTTAGGGCACGTCAGTCCAGAGTCGCTGTCGTTTGACTTTAACGATAAACGTTTGGTTCAACTTTATCGACGTACTTGGGGGCACAGGACTCGAAGTCCTCCGCCGGGTCACCATGTGCCCCCACGGAGGAACTTCCCTAAAGGGGCCCGAGTTCAACGGAATTGTCAAGCGACCTTGTCTTTGTGGTTTGACGGGAAGAGCTGGCTGGGACCGAGATACCAAAGGACCGAGTCAGGTTCGTGCTCGATGGTGTAAAGAACAGCTTCAGAAGCACACGGCACATTCAAAGAGATGGATTTTAAGAAGCACACGGCAAATCACAGATCGCTACTGTTCTGTGCAGATTCTGTGCACCTGTATGCTCTTTTGGGCTTCGGCTTCCGTTTTGTACTGTCATGAGCTGAGTCAAACTGTGCGTTTTATGATGTTGAAACATGGTTTCTACGCCATAGAGACCTACATGGATGACTTCGTCTTTTGTGGAGATCTGGAGAGTGCTGCTGGAAGTTCTACAATCATCTCATCGATCTGCTGGAGCGGCTGGTATTCACTGAATCGTAGCAAGTGTTGTTCCACCGACAACGCGGATGACCTTTCTGGGAATTTTATTCGATAGCGTGGCTGGCGGTCAGATGTCTTCCTGTCGACAAGGTCCAAAGTTTTTTGCACGTTTTATCTCTCTGCTCTTCGAAGAAAAGGCTGTCAAAGTCAAGTTTACAAAAGCTGATTGGCATGTTAAACTGGGCGTCGCAAGTTGTTCGGCACGGGAGAGTTTTCCTCCGACCTCTAATCGACATTTTCGACAAACTGAATCGGCCTCATGACAGGATTCTTGTTGGCCCCTCCGTGGTGCACCACCTCTCCTGGTGGCGTTTGGCTTTGCAGCATTGCATCGGTATTGGTCTGTAGACTTCGCGGAGGGCTTGTGTTACCATGGAGACCGACTCGTCGTCTTCAGGTGCTGCGGCTGTGCTCTGTGACGTTGATAGAATTCGCGATTGGTGCTTCATTGTCTGGCAGACTGGCGCGAATGGTGTTTATCAGCATTACTGCATCAATTTCAAGGAGGCTGTGGTTATCTTGCCGGCTGTTTTGAGATCGGGCCAATCCTTGGCCGGGGGTCAGGTGCGACAATGATAGGGCGTGTTGGATTCTGAGACGAGGCGTCTCCAAGGACTCGCGGCTTATGTGGTTGCTGTAGTTTGTTGCGTTGCTCTGTCCGTGTTTTGACGTTAAATTTTTACGGTGTTTCCCGTTCCAGGGTGTCTATCAGCTGTTTGCCGATGCTGCTAATGAGTTGCTCATTTTTTTCAGTTTTTATGTCTCTGTGCAAATTTTCCCTGCAGAATTTTCGGATCACCCTCGGCACCGCCGCCTCCGGCCTCCTCGCCGCAGCAGACCGTACGCACCGCAGTCGCGTAGGGCCGATCTCAGCGGCCGTCCGGTCCTGGCGCAGTTACTGCAGCGAGAACGGGACCAACCCGGTTCGATCCGACTGGTCGGTGCTTACCCAACTACCTGGCTCACCTGGTTGAATGCCGCCTGAGATCGTTTAACAGTCAGCGTGTCCACGTCAGTGCACTGTCCAGCTAAGTCAAAGCCTGTGGTGCTGAGGACCTAACAAAACAGAATGGGCCAGCGGCCAAGACGGAATCTGCAGATGTCTGTGAGGATCCAGCTTAATTTGAGCAGTAACCTGGTAGAGTCTGCTGGCTTGTGAGCCTGATTGCTAGGTGGGGGGTGTTTCGGCGGTCCAGTCTCCGCTTTATCGATCTCCATCTCAGCCTTTCAACGCCACTTTCGGTTGTGCTCTCCGTCAGTTATGGCAAGACGAACCAGTTTGTCGCGATGCTGCAGCGAGTGTTGCTTCCAAGGCTAAAAGTCGGACACCCGCTTTGCCCGGTGGCCGTGCTAGAGAATCACCTCTGCATCAGCAAGCTTGGCGACAGGCAGCCTGTTTTCTCCTACCAGTTGGCGAGCGGATCCTACCTGCGATGGGAGCTGGCAAATGGACCACCTGGTCAGGCCTTGTGCCTCAGTAGCTGCATCCAAAAAAGGGCCACCTGGAAGGCATGAGCCCCAGAAGTTGGTACCCCGCCATGGCGAAACTGACCTGGCCCGATGGGTATAGGTTACGCCTGTGGTTGGTCTCTGAGGAGATCGAAGCAGGTCCACAAGGTGGGTTGGCGGTGCCAAGCCTTGCAAATCATAAACAGCTTCGCAGTCAGGACCCCCAACATTTTCGCCTTTGAACCCCGCCGTATGGGTCTGCCATCTTTGTGAGGCAACCCATAGGAATTCAATGTTGAGATGGCCCCAGCTAGCATACGCTTCTGACCTACCCCTATTACGCTCTCGTATCATCGGTAGATCGGTAGGTCCACGCCGCATGGCACCCCGTTTAACAACAACAATATTATAACGCTTGGATGACTACTGAATTCTTGAGAGACTGGCTGAGGATGTCCAGCAGTTGATTTTTGCCCAGTGTCGAAGCTTGATCAGCGAAACCAGAGAAATTCGCAACAGGGTGTCCATAGTCACCTGGTGCCACCTGCTGAAGGTCCAGAAGCTCCGACCAACGAAGCCAGAGCTGATGCAGGCACGTAGCTTATATGGTCAACGTGCTGATAAAATTTGGAGGCTTGGCAAGGCTGCACTGAGGCCACGCAGTACTGATTGGCGCACAGGGGTGTACTGAATACACTGGCGCCTATGGGAGAAACCCGACCTTCTGGCAGAATCGTTGAATATCTCGACGGTGCATGGGTTTGCGACTTGATTCTTGCTTTAGGTGTGTGTGTGCCGGCGCAGTCTCTCTTGCTAGTTCTACTGTTTATTAGTTGCAACAATAAACGATGGAAGAACGTCGACCGATCTGGGGGCGCCTTTCGTTGCTGCGCCTCACTCGACTGTCTTTGCCTCTTCATTGCTAAATCTTTGCTACATGTATATCTATATATAATCGTTTTAACAATTTTTATGCGATGCTTTTAAGATGCGATGCGTTTTACTTGGAGTTGGCTGGTTTGCCTCACCGCTTTCTCCCTGAGCTGTGCCCCCTTACGTGCTAAATTGCAGCTCGTTACCGTAGCATTATGGATTCGAAAAAATCTATAAACCAGATCGTAACTACTAGCAAAGCAAGTCTGGGCAACTTGCAAATTTTATTTCTAGGCTATGATTATTGTTCCTAGCAAAAATGAATTTATCAACGCTAAAAAATATGCATTTTTGGAATGCCATTGTGTATTTAGATGTTCGAAATTTACTCAATTGCTTCTCAGGTTTTGCAGAAATAGTTTATAAAGCTCAGATTCCATTCAAAGCGAATTCCTTCTGGATAAAAATTGCGACAACAGAGTTAGAAACTTGAGCGTAACTTTTCTTTCATTTTCTTAAAATCTGTGTTATTCTTTCCATTCGAATCAGACCAGGCGGAACTTCACCCAGTCGGCGCTCGTCTCGATCTCCGCCTCCACCTGAGCGTCGGTGAACAGCAGCAGGCGGCAGGCTCTCAGCTTGCTGTTGTACAGCACGTGTCTGCAGCTGCCGTCAATCATAGCGGCTGCAATGCACCTCATGGCGCTGCTCACATTCGGCACATCGGTGAAGCAGTACTCGGTGTTGTAGGTGGCTCTCTTGAACGACACCTTCTTCCAATTGGCGAGCTTCCGGTAAGCAGAGGGGCTCTTGTACTCGCAAGCGAATCCATAGTTATGGCTGCAGTTGGCGTCTCTGAGCAGCCCCAGATGGTCCATTCGAATGCAGTTTTCGTCATATCCTGACGGCTCGTATTCGGAAAACAGATCAAAGGGAGGGTCAGCGAAGCCGTTTCCGTTGACCCTCTGCCAGCCGTCTCTCTTGTTGCCTCTTTCATCGGCCAGGTCGCTCAGTCCGAGCCACAGCTCGCAGCTGCAGGATGAGCTGATGCCGCTGCGATTCAGTGCCAGGATGGAGCTGTGCGAGTTGAGCAGCTCGCCTCCGATCGATGCGCACTGCCGATTGGCTGAGCACCAGCTGTGGCTGTGAGCTGTGCTCACGAACAGGCACAGACCGGCCTGCATGGTGAACGGTGCGGGACACGGCAGGGCCTGCGACTGCAGCAGCTGGCAGCTCATCAGCAGCAGCAGCAGCGCAAGCATTTGGCGATGCTTTGAGTCTAAAATAATTGTTTCTGCAATATTATCTTCATATATAGAACTGACGGTATCACTGCAGAGCACATTAACAGGATAAGCATTGAATTTGATAGCACTGAATCAGCAATTTCAAACTGCAGAATTTCTAACCAAGTAAGCGTGATTTTTTCGAGAAAAATTTTGTGAAATCATCTTGGAGAGCGGCAACCCCCAGCAACTTTACGACTGACAAAGGGGTATTTTTATATTCACCTACATGTACGTTCGGCCAACGTATGTGGATTATGTTGTTATAGATAACCCTCTTGCCAGTCGGAGGGAGAGAGGATGAGATATTGATAAATGCAAAAAACTCCTCAAAATTACGAGTGCAGAGTCCTTAGACAGTTGTTTATGATTACGCTTTAAACTGAAAATCATGTATCTCATTACTCTTACCTTCTCTGTTGTTCGTTGCTTTCCTGTCCGTAAGTCGCTAGCGATTCCACTGCAGTGATGTCTGGTAAATTCAGGTGACGATGCTTTCTGCTTCTCTCGACTTTGCTGCATTCATTTTATTTCGATATTTTGGATGGCAACGCTGGAAAACTATCTTAATTGCTCTGGAACTGAGCTCTGGAAGAGAGTTGCGTGTGCAATGTCATAACCCGCTGTTAATACCAGGTAGGTTTGATTTTACATTTATTTGACTACCTAATGCATCCAAGCATGAAGTTTCATTTTTATTGACTTTTTTTAAAGCCGATCAAGTCTATCGCAGTTTCAGGTCGACGCCAGAGTCCACAGCAGCGTTTAAACTCTAGCATATTGACGGTCAACACACATCCGTCAGTGGGCTCTGTTAGTCTACAATGCCATTTGGATTGGCAATGCGTCCATTCTACTCGTAGTGGGCTGAAAATCCTGCAGCTCAAGTAAATTTCTCTGGCTATTAAATCAAATCAACAACTCTTCCAATTCGAAACACTGTCTCCATCCTTGTCTCTATCACTCTCCGATCTCTCCTCTCCGCTCTCCTCTCCTTCCCGTAGCCTGCGTGGTAAAGGCTCTCACGAACGGACCGTGTTTTCTAAACTGTCTGTGGTGAAGAGACCTGATGGCTCGGTCCTTATCCGCGACCGAGAGAAGTTTCTTATCTGAATGTCATCTTTGAGGCCTTTGGCAGAGCACTGGATTCCAAAGCCACTCACCCTCACCTTGTCCGGTGGATGATGTTCATGGCCCGGAACCGCACTGTCATGGCCCACCTGAACGGTCTCTGGAACATGGTCATGGATGAGTTGCTTTGCAGCGACCTTCATGATCTCATTCTCAAGTTGGGCTAGCGGCCTGAGGGTCAAGAGTAACCTCGACGCTCTCTAAAAACTCCAGGGCAGGGCCTGCCAAATGACTATGGGCGCTCCACCCTCTGCTCCTTTTGAGTGCATGAATGCCTTCCTCTGTGCCCCTCCTCTAGATATTTATATCAAAGAAGAGGCGGGTGAAGAGCACCCGGCGCCTTCTGGATGTCGGGAAGGCGCTAAAAAGGTGCGGGTCTTTAAGAAACGGTCCCTTATCCCGCACTCTGACCTCTGCCTTAAGACTCTCGAGGAGTGTGGCGGGCTCAACATTCTCATGGATTCGATCCCAGCCGCCCTTCTCCTGAGCCAGCTCCTGTTCGGCAGAGCTGCGCCGAAGGCAGCTCAGCGGTCGGAAATTTATTTTTCACTCTGACAGCCAAGCAGCCCTTCGGGCCCTCTGCCGCAGCACCACCAACCCAAAATCTGTCCTGGACTACAATGCCCAGTTCAATGGGCTGGCGCTTGGCAATCAGATGGGGCTCAGATGGATCCCGGGTCATGCTGGTTTCCTCGGCAACGAGCGGGCTGACCTGCTGGCCAAGGCTGGCTCCGCCGGCGCGCTGCTGGGGCCGGGGCCCAGGGCCCCCATCCCCGCCTCGGTGATCAACTCTCGCGTTAAGCGCTGGGATGTCTGCTGCCGGGATGTCCCTCCCCCCTCCTGCGCAGAGCCCTCCTTAGGCTTGACCGCAGGGACCTCAGAGCAGTTAGCATTTCCCTCTCAGGGCATGGCTGTTTCTCTCGCCACCGCTTCCTTCAGGGCCAGGTACCTGAGGACTGGTGCCCCTTCTGCCGCTCAGGCAATGAAACGCTCAGGCACTTTATCTGCTCACTCACCTCGGCCCAAAACCCCGGTTCTCCCCGACGTTTGCAGGCCCGAAAGCATTCCATTGCTCGCCCGGTACCTCGGGGACACGGGACGAGCTGAGATCTCCCCATCGCCGGTGTGGAGGACCGCGCTGCAGGCGAGGCCGTCGGGTTCCCCTGAGCGACATCGCTTCGATGGAAGTCATTGGTCGCCAGGGGCCAGCGGAATAGGGGTTTCAATCAGTGCCTATTAGTGTTACGAATTGCTGTCTAAATCTATTAGTGTCAAGTGAACTGCGGGAAATCGTATCATTTGAATCAATGAGTAAAATAATCAGTACTCATTCTCAAACCTTATGTGCGATCGCATTCAACACATTCTTTGTTTAATTATGCTTCATCCTCTTTGATTCTTGCATGATATCACCAGAGGCTGCAACTATTGGAGAAAGTCTGGTAGAACTGCCTACCCGACAATAGGCAAAAAGCTCCAAGTCGTACTGCTCCAAGTACGCTTGTAGGTTTTTCTTGAGTTATTTTTCTATTTGCAAAGTCTCTCTTCTGCCTCCAATAACCACACTAAACTATCGCACCTGTTGATTGTTAGTTTTACACAAGCATTTCTCGTCTAGCTGCTAGCGTTTCTCATCTGCAATGCTTAGCCTTGTTCAAATAAGGAGCAGCTGCAATCGAGGAGCAATAAGTATATATCTAGACTGTGCATGAGGGGAGCAAAATGTATTAGCCACTTTTTGAATAGGAAAAATGTCAGCCCCACTCTAACCATTAAGCTGTCTCACATAGGCATAGGTATTCGGGCTGTAGCAGTGCAAAGTGGGAGTTGAACTCCTCTTGGTAAGTATTGCTTGGCAAAATGCTGCCCGGCAGTGAATCGAAGGTATAAAAAACAGTCCGAGATGTATAGCAGCTTCATTCAAAATACATTTGGCCCTTTTCTCTCGAATCACATCTTTCATGGTCAAATCATAGAAAGAACATTCCTGACTGAAGCATCGCTGCGTTGTTTGAGCAGCCTCTTAAGCACTCGTAAATGATTGACCTTAGCCTACAAACAATAAATTAAGAAGATCAGGCACTGCTCCACTACTAACTCAGGTATCAATTGTTGATCAATTTGCTTTTTAAGATTTCCTGTGTCCTTCATTGCTGAGATCAGCCATCAGTACTCAGAAGTGACTCATGACTGCTCAGTGCAAGCCGAACTTGACCCAGTCGGCGCTCGTCTCGATCTGTGCCTCCACCTGAGCGTCGGTGAACAGCAGCAGGCGGCAGGCTCTCAGCTTGCTGTTGTACAGCACGTGTCTGCAGCTGGCCGCACGCATGCCGGCTGCCACGCAGTGCATTGCGTTCTTCACCTGCAGCAGGTCAGCGTGGCAGAACTCGGAGCTGGGGTTGTAGCTGGTGCGCTTGAACGGAGTCCGCAGCCACAGTTGGCCTGACGGAGACCTCAGTGCTGCTTTATCGACAAACTCGCAGACTAACCCAGCCAGATTCAGAACTTGAAGAAGACAACACAGCAACGCAGTCTTGGTTGCCGTCTTGGTTATCAGGCCGATTCTCTGTGCTCAAGAACACGGCTTTTGCCAAACTCGATGCTGAATGGGCTGGGGCAGGACTGGGTCCGCACCAACAGCAACTCACAACTGCTCAAGCAGCCCAGAAGCAGCAATAGAGTTTGTGAATGGGGAGTCAGTTCCATCGCTTCTACTGCAGACGAAGTTTTGAGGTGCCTGTGTGACGGAGGACACTTTCCTGCCATTTTGTTCTGCGACGTAAGAATGCTGTCTGAATATTTGTAAACTTGCTAATTTTGTTAATTTGTGTAAAATCGTCTTTGTATAAAACTTGAATATAAAAATGCCCCAAAATAATTAAATTTAGATGCGTAAAAGTATTATGCAGAAATAAGCCTTGTGTCAAATTGGATCACGTTAAATTGCGTTTGCACCTAATTAGCTGCGTTCATAGAAAACTGAGTTTACGCTCGTACATTCCTATAGAATAGAGACTGTCTGCGCGAAAGCGGTTTGTCTAATTAAGCCATTATTAATTGCCTAAAACAGAGAGTCTGCTCGTATAATAAAATTTTATGTCACGCAGCCATTTTTTGAGCCTGGTTTCATATACTACTGAGTTTCATATGCTACTGACATGACGGTTCTTTATGTTTTAAGACGGTTTATGATTCTTTAATGTTTTAGATTGGGTGATCATACATGTAAGGTTAATAAGTCTAAACTTTATTGGAGACGATACTGGCTCACTGAGAAATTAATTACACCATAATCGATTTTATTTGAGAATTGAAGATCGAGCAATTTAGAATTGATAATCGCGCAGATTGCTAGTCAGTAATTACTTACTCACTCACTTTAGTAAGTGTAGTCTGAGTCAGTACACTTACTAAAGTAGATTTTATGAGTATTAGTTGATATTCTATAACAGCCAATGTAAAAAATAGTAATGCAAAGAGTTCGAGCATTCAAAGAAGGACCTTCAGACTTTCTTGGCTGCGAACTCCTTCGTTGCCCAGAAGATGTCCCACGGCCACGACTTAAAGTCTTAAGACTTAAGACTAAAGACTTAAAGTATGCGGCCGCAGGCCGTGGGACTTGTAGAAGTCGATGATGCCGGGAGCTTTATCCGAGTGGTGTCGCTGCGTGCCCACCCACTCCATCATGAGCACGGACACTTTGAAGCGCTTGAAGACTTTGGCACTGGTAGCTTTGACCAGCCACTCCTGAGATTCCATGTCGACCTTCACAACGAGCTCACTAACGCCGGAGAAGCAGCCGTCTCCGATGACGATCGCGTCAAGTGAAGCCGTTCGCACGTTGATCGAATCAGCTATCCTGGAGTCACCTTTGCTCGCGGGGCCGCCACCTCCAATGTTACAATCGCTGGGCAGGAGCATGTTCATCTTGAGGTTGCTCTTCAGATCAAGGGCGTTCCAGTACACCCGCACTCTGTCCTGAAAGCCGTTCGCTGCCACCGAGGCGAATAGGCGGATGGAGTTCTGCAGAATTCAAAATTGGATTGCGGTGAGGGTAAACGTTTTTTCAAGTGAACAGACCAATTTAACATGAAAAATCGATTAATGCGTCGTTAGAGCAGCATGTGAGGCACAAAATAGTGTGATTAGAACTTTCTCTGACACTGTTAAGAGACCCAATCACTGTTTTAGTGTTGAAAATCGTGAAATTACCTATCTCCGTAGTGTATTTTTCCGGCGAAACATGCCTTTAAAACTATTTCTGAACAAAAAGCTCTATAAATATCGATAGAGCAATAAGAAAGGCACAACATATCAAAAGATAAACACTGGATCTGCCTCCTATCGAAAGCAATAACAATTTTTGTGCAGAAGAAAATTAAAACCTCCCATCTCTGTAGTGTATTTTTCGGCGAAAAGTTGCCTTCAAAAAACATTTACCATAGATTTCGAGTGTTGCGTCCCATATATATGCTACTTGAGTAGTCCTTGTGAAGATAGCAATCCGGCTCGCTGACGTAAAAAAGGTCTCTCGACCCCTAATTTGTGGTGTCTAGCCACAACATAGCCAGCTGGTTTACCTGGTAGAAGGCGTCGATCGCCACTGCCTGGCGACCCATCTGCGCAGCGTGCAGACTGTAGACTCCCAGCTGGCTGCCGACGTCCAGCAGCCCTGCGCCCGGCAGCAGCTCCAGAGCCTTACGAATGAAGTGCGTCTGCTCCGGCTCCCACGAGTTTTTGCTGATGATGTCCTGTGAGATTAAGTCCCAGGAAGGGTGAACCATCATGGTGATGTAACCGGTAGGATGTCTCAGACGGGCCCTTTTGAACTCGCTGCGGTCCAGATGGGCGATTGTGCCGATGCGGCAGATGGCCGGGTTCGCATTCAAGATGCAGCTCTTGTCCAGCTGCAATGTTCGCAATTTAAAAAAGCATTGATCTTTCAAGTGGAGCTCTTTTAAAGCTACTCGCAAGCCATGAAGCTTTTTGAAAATCTTCACTTTGAAATGAAAGAACTTTGAGTCGCTTGAGCACGACGTGTTCCTATTAAATATTTTCACCAATACGATCATATTTTAAAGTCGATTGGTCCTCGCCACGAGTAACGCACCACCTGAAACTCACCGCCTTTTGCAAAAATTTCACTTTGAAGCAGGTCGTTTTCTGCGTTGCTCGCTTTGTTGGGACGCCTGATCGTAGAGGACTGTCCGCTGCTACGGTCTGGGCGGCTTTTGGAAATTGGGTGATTTGGGAGCTTTCAGCGGCCTTTAGTGAGACTTTATTGGCAAAGGTGTGGTTTGCAGAAGCTTTGACACCAGAGGCTTGGGAGCCAGTCGCTCTGACACCAGAGGCTTGGGAGCCAGTCGCTGTGACACCAGAGGCTTGAGAGCCAGTCGCTCTGACACCAGAGGCTTGGGAGCCAGTCGCTGTGACACCAGAGGCTTGGGAGCCAGTCGCTCTGACACCAGAGGCTTGGGAGCCAGTCGCTCTGACACCAGAGGCTTGGGAGCCAGTCGCTTTGACACCAGAGGCTTGGGAGCCAGTCGCTTTGACACCAGAGGCTTGGGAGCCAGTCGCTTTGACACCAGAGGCTTGGGAGCCAGTCGCTTTGACACCAGAGGCTTGGGAGCCAGTCGCTTTGACACCAGAGGCTTGGGAGCCAGTCGCTTTGACACCAGAGGCTTGGGAGCCAGTCGCTCGTACACCAGAGGCTTGGGAGCCAGTCGCTTTGACAATTATCGAAGAGGCTCCAAACGCTTCAGATTTCGAGACCCGGATGTTGCTAGGGCTATATTTTATTCCAGATCCCGATACCAGACTGTACAGATGCGAGCCGAGAAGAAAAACAAGCACACAAACAATTAGAAACTGAACAGCCTTTCTGCGCCTCATCATCACCTGCAGTGTTGATGGGCTGGTTCAGTAATATTTCTGTGTGGCAAAACTTTTTCGTACATTTGCAGATTGCCTGTAAACGCTACTACTCACAAAGCTGAGATGCCTGAACATTGTTCAATAGTTTAAGGCCGGAAGTTCAACAATTCAATTCGAGGTCTGTCGCAGCTTGAGGAGTTACTAGTAAATTCTGGTGCTCCCACAAGCAAGCAAGTTTCAGCTAGCTTTTGCTTCACTTGATCTGCGAACTGCTTGGCTTGTTTTTCTAAGAATTGATATTAACTACCAGTAAAAAGTGTCTGAAAGAAAATAAAAAACCCAAGACGTCCAACCTCCCAAGGCACGTAGAGTGAGTGAGCAGCATGCTCAGTTTTCCATTTGCATTCAGAGCTGAACTGGGGCGGCCCTGCTTGCTCGCTCGGAATTCCGAAGGCGATTTATTTGTCTATGCAGATGGACTGATGTGAGAAATATAATGCGAGTGTTATTGACTTATTTCAGGTTCATGTATTGACATTTAAGCTCCTGTTTCAGCTGCTTATTTTTATGCAGCCTGACCAGGGTTTTCCGCTCCAGGATGAATAGCATTCGCTCAAATTTTAGCAATAAAGGCTGCGAATATTTCAATGTCGGTTTTTGCAGTCAGTCCATCTTACATGTATCTGCGTATAACTGTCTGTCTGTCTGTCTGTCTATCTGTCTGTCTGTCTGTCTGTCTGTCTGTCTGTCTGTCTGTCTGACTGTCTGTCTGTCTGTCTGTCTGTCTGTCTGACTGTCTGTCTGTCTGTCTGTCTGACTGTCTGTCTGTCTGTCTGACTCTGTCTGTCTGTCTGTCTGTCTGTCTGTCTGTCTGTCTGTCTGACTGTCTGTCTGTCTGCCTGTCTGTCTGTCTGTCTGTCTGTCTGTCTGTCTGTCTGTCTGTCTGTCTGTCTGTCTGTCTGTCTGTCTGTCTGTCTGTCTGTCTGTCTGTCTGTCTGTCTGTCTGTCTGTCTGTCTGTCTGTCTGTCTGTCTGTCTGTCTGTCTGTCTGTCTGTCTGTCTGTCTGTCTGTCTGCCTGTCTGTCTGTCTGTCTGTCTGTCTGTCTGTCTGTCTGCCTGTCTGTCTGTCTGTCTGTCTGTCTGTCTGTCTGTCTGTCTGTCTGTCTGTCTGTCTGTCTGTCTGTCTGTCTGTCTGTCTGTCTGTCTGTCTGTCTGTCTGTCTGTCTGTCTGTCGCGTATGTACACTCAGGTATCTGACCCTGACTGTCAGTCATAGCTAACTTTAATGCTAATCTGGAGGGAGTCGAGCTAGAGTTAAGACGCAGGATGGAGAAATTTTAAGTTGTTTAAACTGGAATAGAATATGTCGAGTCGCCATACACACCCTCAATAACCCCAGCTAATGGGTGAACTGACGCAATGCAGAGTTAAGTGTCTTGCTCAAGGACGCAAATTGTTCCAGTGGAGTCGGGAATCGAACCCATGACCTTCAAGTTGTTGAGTCCGACGCTCTAACCACTAGTATAACTCGTACAACCTAAGAAGACGGTAAAGCAAACTTAAATTGCAAAGTTGCAAACAATTGAAATGGTTTTAATTTTTTGAAAAATATGCTATATAACTTTGGAGTTGTTTTAGTCTCAGTTGGATCGGTGAAAACTGCTTAGAGACGACTGCAGAAGTGCTCGGAGATTAGGGGTGATCTGCTCAGGGATTACACAAAAAAGTGCTGGTGAACCATTGCTAAACTGTAGAAACTAAGGGCTGTCGATGGCGAGCTTAAACAAAAAAAACAGTAGACACTAGACAGCCAGACCAGCCAGACTATTGGAAACTCGTCGACTGGGTATTTAAGTTTCAGTTTTTTCATACATACAAAAATCAACAGAAAATGATCAACTCTTTAGGACTGCTAGACAGCTCACGGAGTACAGCAGAATCGCATTCTCTTCATGACAAATGCACTGAGAGCTTTAGCAACAACAGAAAGGTAAATAAAAAGGAAGAAAAGCGCTTTGAGCGTCTTTACTTGTTTTGCAAGCATCGATATTTGCGTAGGAATTTATTTGTTCGCTGGCTTCTGCTTACTCACCTGTAAGTGGCTTTTAAAAGGCTGATGTAACAAAACTTTTATGCCATGGCAACGCGGACTGGTCGCAAATCAGATACTCGTAAATTCCCGACTGTCTACAATGGAAGAGTTTTTTTGGTAACTGCGTGCTCTTTGTCTGTGCTCAACATTTAGAGACAATATAATGCAAGTGCTTCTGATTTTAAGTGCTCAACTGCTCTGGGCTTCAGCTCAGCCGTGCCCCGCTCCATTCCACCTCGAGGCCGGCAAGTGCCTGTTCGTGAGCACAGCTCAGAGCCGCACCTGGTGCTCAGCAAATGAGCAGTGCAAATCTATCGGAGGCGAGCTCGTCAACTCGCACGACTCCATCAAGCTGCTACTCGGTCGAAATATTTCCAGTGCCACTTTCACTGTGCAGTTTCCAGTCCAGTTCCACTGCGGCTGCGACCTGTGGATCGGAGTGAGCGACTTGGCCGATGAGAGAGGCGGCAGCAGGGCCGGCTGGCAGAGGGTCAACGGAAACGGCCTGCTCCGGGATGACAACTCCATGTACTTATCATACAATCCTACTGGCTCAACAGGAGAAAACTGCCTGCGCATCAGGAGGGATGTCACTCTTGGTGACAAAAGGTGCCACTCTGTTCTCGGCTTCGTGTGCGAGTTTGTGAGTGGGACAGCCCGGCACCCTGCTACCGGAGTCTGGAAGGCCGCTGACTTCAAGCGAGTGCTGCACAACTCTGTGTACTGCTTCAGCGATGTGCCGAATGTGAGCAGCGCCATGAGATGCACTGCAGCCGGCATGCGTGCGGCCAGCTGCAGACACGTGCTGTACAACAGCAAGCTGAGAGCCTGCCGCCTGCTGCTGTTCACCGACGCTCAGGTGGAGGCGGAGATCGAGACGAGCGCCGACTGGGTCAAGCTCAGCGTGCACTGAGCACATCTTGGATAATACAATTATTTAAGAATTCCTACCCAGCTAACTTTTATGCTTGTATATGACGCAAAACGTCATGAGCTTTGGATAAAATTCTGGTAAATGTGATGAAGACAGATCTTTAGTTTTAGGCCAATATTTAATCTACATAGTCATAGTCGGATAGTCATCAGTTATAAGTACATGTACCAGTATCCCGGTATGTGTCTACTAGCATATAGCGACCTATATTTTGGAACTCAAATCTGCAGGTTGGAACCAGCATCCTTATATCTTTATTATTGTTCTGATTATTATACAAAAAATATTTTTTGTTTCATAATAAACGTTTCATATTCTGTGGCAAATGGACGCTGTTACTCAATATTATTGCAGTCATGCCTTGAAGAGCAAGAATAAAGAATTTCGGCTTCTAAAATTTGCGTAATATTCTTTATTTAACTAATAACCACTTTGGCAATAATTTAACGTGACTGAATTGTTTTTTCTCTGATAGGCACTCGGTGAGTGGCTGCAGTTGCTGGCAATGATGGAGAGATTCTCGATGCCACCTGATTAAATAAAGTCTTATGCGTATTAAGAGGGCGCAGAACGCAACCCCGGTTCGTTACGTTAATTTGAGGCTTGTGCAGGAAACTTGGAAACTTGGGAATTCACAGTGAAATTCACATGAAAATTTCCTGCTTTCTCACAATAGAATGACCCCAAGAAAGTTGTGTGCATTTGAACAACAACAACAATAACAACAAACACTGTCAGTTCTTACAGAAATCAGCGTCTCAGGGTGCGAATGTAGACCGCATGCCGCCGACCGAGTCTGTGGCCCTGGCGTCATCCGGCATGCAGCGTCAGTAGCAGCACCTCCTGCACAGGCTGTGGGTAGTGTGACTCGGCGCGAATGATGTGGCCTGCCAGCTGGAGTCACCAACGGCGCAGCGGGTCACTTAGGCGGACCAAGCCGGCCCGACGATAGAGGCCCGTGTTGGTCGTCACCGATCTTGAAGGCAGCAGGCCAAGAGTGCGCCTCCTCAGCTTCGAAGTTACAACGCCGTCCTCAGTAGGTCAGGTAGAGCGTCAGGCTGCGGGAGTTCCCTAACAGAACGAAAGGCAGCCCAGGCAAGCTCGTGACGACGTCAGCAATTGGGAGTAATTGGAAGTACAATCTACGATGTAAATACTTACAATGGTTTTATTAGAAAAAAAATGAATTTGTAAACGCCGTCTACATAGGCATATGAAACATACATGAAGTTACAAGAAGCATAAGAGGGCTTAGCTCTCTTAATATCAGGTGTTATCCATGTCTTGCTGGTATTTGAAATCAAGTTCCTAGGCCTCATGTTACTTTTTTAGTGAACGATTCCTTGTTAGATATCGGGTATGTTTCCCGTGACAACTACTACTATAGACAGCGACTGCCACCTTCAGAAATTCCAGTCGTCACGTACTGACGTACTGACGAACTCACGTACTGTATGCGAACCAAGGCAATGACTGAATGGTTCCTGGTCAATAACAGTTGGTTTGAAACTATTGATATTAATTGCTCCGAATTTTGGAAACGTGGCAATTAACCTAAACCACTTCACTTGACAACTACGTACATGTAGACCAGCTAAGTGCCTACTTTATAACCGTAATACTAGGTAATTTATTGTTAGAATCAAATGAAGTCTCTGTTGCTCCTCTGCATCCTGAGTTATCAGCTGCTCTGGGCGTCAGCTCAGCCGTGCCCCGCTCCGTTCCGCCTTGAGGCCGGCAAATGCGTGTTCGCGAGCACAGTTCGAAACTATAGCTGGTGCTCACCGAATCGGCAGTGCGCATCGATCGGAGGCGAGCTGCTCAACTCGCACAGCTCATTGAAGCTGCTGATCGAGCAGCATGCCGAGTGTCAACTGCGGCTATTTGCTTTGGCTCGGCCTGATAGACCTGGCCCAGGAGAGAGGCAGGAGCAGGAGGGGCTGGCAGAGAGTCTACAGCAACGGAATCCTGCCACTGGACAGTGCCCTGTGGGCTTCGGGCGACCCTAACAACGAAGGCGGCAACCAGAACTGCATCACTCTGCCAGCTTCAGGCTTTCGAATGTTTGATCTGCACTGCTCAGGCCTGGCTGGATTTACCTGCGTCGGCGGACTGATATCGCAACCTCTGTCAAGCAGCTCATTGCAGCGGACTCCGTTCAAGCGCACCAGCTACAACCCCAACTCCGAGTTCTGCCACGCTGACCTGCTGCAGGTGAAGAACGCAATGCACTGCGTGGCAGCCGGCATGCGTGCGGCCAGCTGCAGACACGTGCTGTACAACAGCAAGCTGAGAGCATGCCGCCTGCTGCTGTTCACCGACGCTCAGGTGGAGGAGATGATCGAGACGAGCGCCGACTGGGTCAAGTAGTGACTCCCGATGACTATTTAGCCCATATAATCTCAATCCTGCCAATATGCTGAGAAAGCTGAGAAACACTGCTACCGTCAAACAAAAGCCCAGAGAATACAGTGGAAGAATTCTGTAGCAAATTTTTAGTTGCTGTGAAAACCGCGTATGAAGCACACATGTACATGCCTGCCAGGCAGCTGTTCAAACGTTCATCGCTAGATTGGTACCGGAAAGAAGCAGCTATTGAGGAAAGTGAGATGTCAGTCTACTGCAAAACTGAATACATTGTAACTGACAAGCACTCCAGCTGAAGAGATGGTAGTTAAATACCGTAGGAGCTGACAAATGACAATGAGAATGAGCAGATGGTAGAGCTAAAGGATAAATGCGCGTCAATTAAATGCGACCTATATCCGTACTACTATCTGCTTCTATTGATACATTATATGAAATCTTCGTTAGAAAACGTGACGTCATACGTCTGTTGATTAACTTCGATTTTTCTGGGGCTAAATATATGAAATAAAAAGAAATCAATATTTCTGTGAAAAGTGAAACTTCCATTGCATAAAAACTATATAAAATATAACAGTGTAACATGTTGACGTGCATGCTAAATTAAAGTAATTATGGTAATATTCACATGCGCCAGATCAAATGCAATCATTGATTTTCTAATGAAAAATGATTTTTCCCTTTCTCCCCACTGTATTTTTTCAGGAAATCGATTAAAAAATTTACACGATCTTTGAGTTTTACGTCCAAGGACTACTACACAAAAGACTAGTTGTTTACGTCCTGTTATACTAAAGTGGTCCCTTGTGACACATACGAGTGGGCAAACATATGTGACAGTGTGTAGTTCGTAGAAGTGTGTACCCTATATGTGTATATGTGTACCGTATTTCCTTATCTCGCATTCATACCGTACTACTTGTATTCTCTAATTTATTTTAACAATATTCTATACGTATTAATTATCGCGCTTATGTTACTGTTAAGTGCTTTGTTTTTGTCGCCTCGTATGTATTTATTTTATTATTTGTATATCACCGCTACACAAACCGTCTTCCCGCCTTTATTCGTCACACATAATACAGCCTGGTAACTAAGCCTCGTCAAAAATTAAAAACGGAAACACAGATTGCTAAAACAATTGGCAAAGATACTTATTTATAGAAAAAACATTGGCTCCAGCTGAGAGGGACATAACCCCTTTGTCCTCCCCCTGGATTGGCCACTGGCTAGTAGTGTCCACGGGCCGGGCTAAAAGATTCTATTTTGATGTGCTGGTTAGGCCGGAAAAATTAGAAGCATTTGATTTTTATTAATATATTTTTCGACCTTTCTTACACATATGAAACAAAAAACAATTTTTATTTTACTACAATTTCACAAGAACTTAACAAAATCAACTTTGTTAGGTCACAACAAAATAGTAAACATACTTAGTTTAAACCTTAAGTCTGCCGTTTCGCGGAAACGTCGTTGAAAAACTTTTTTTTGACAGCCTTACGTTCTAGCTCGCTTAGTGTCGTATGAGTAGTTTTAGTTTAGTGTTAAAATTGTGCAAATTTTATTAGCTATTAGATTAAAAATGTTTTAACCCATAATTACCTCTCTCAGGGTTTAAAGGGCTCCAATATACAAGAAGTTACAATGCCTCTTTTTCCAAAACTTTGAATACTAACTAATACTCTACTCTTACTTTCTACTACATCTACATGACTACATAACTACACTATGATTACAAATAAGCAATATTTATAATATAATGTTATTGATAATGCAATTAGCACACTATCTGAGCTTTTGTTATTGTAAAAAGAAGGGTACAAGTAGTACAGTACTACCCACCCACCAAAATTTCAAAAATTTCAAGTTTGTGTTTTAATTTAAATCTAAATAACTTAGGCCCTATCCCAAACCTAATACCTAAATGCATTGTGTAGAATTTTAGGTGCAATTGCACCTAAAATATTATCCTAGGTGCAAATTTAGTTTTTTGTACTAGGCCTATAATTATAAAGCTTCAACCTATTTTTTTTAAATTGCAACACTAAACTTGAATCCTATGCCTATTTATTTTTTAAGCATCAGAACAGGGTAGAGACTTAAAAGATCTCAAGTTTTGCCAATCCTGGGATTCCTAAACTTCAAAAACCCGGCAATCCTAAAGATTCCTGCATTTAATTATTTTACGGAATTAAAGCAATCCAATCAAAAAAGTCTACTGGCACTACTGGTTGGGAATCTTCAGGATTGCCAAAAATCCTAGGATTCTTAAGATTGGGATATCCTAGACTTTGCCAATCTTGGGATCTCAACAAATTGCCTTAATTGGGCCAGGATTCTGGGATTAAAAAAGTTTTCAATCCAATTCAATTTCAATAATAAAATTAAAGTAGAATAAAATAATTTGCTAACAAAAAGCTTTAAATAAATATGATATTTAGTAGGGGGGCTTAGGCTAATCTAATAGACATACTTTTTATACTAGTATCAGCTCAGGAAAATCACACTTGATTATAATATAATCTAAAGAATATAGCCCAATATGGAAATCTTGCACAAAAGTTGTTACGCATTTGTGCGCACTTGTCAAATTTTTGCACACTTGTGTGCTAAAAAGGAGCCTATTTGTATACTCTTAAAGGTGTGTGTGTGCTCCATCATTTATGCTTGCAAAGAAGCTGTTTGCCGCAGAATCACAGACAGGATTTGACTTTTACATGCATTCACAATTCACATGGTTATGTGCCATGTAGTGTATGTGCGCTCAAGTTCTCTTATTTTTCATAGTCCAGAAGGTTGTTTTTACGCTGGATAATTTTAAACAAAATTAAAACAAAGAATAATAGTTTTTAGCAAAGACAGTTACTTTAAAGTTTAGTGAAACTCTTATAATTTTTAAAGAATATTTTCTTAAAAAATTATAGTTTTCAAGCTACTTTACACTTAAAGTACAACTTTCTAATTTATGTTGGTGTAAGAATTGAAAAACTAGAAATTTCATTTTTTAGTACATGGGCCCTCCATAATCTGCAGTATGACTTATTTACAACTGGCATGCACACTTGCGCGCTGCTCCAAAAACGTGCACGCGTATTTTCCTACCCCCGAGTAAGAATTCTATCCTGGCCTATAGCCTGAGGTACTGATACTAGGCCTAAGGTAGCAGGGGATTAGACCTTTCCCTCCTAAAGGCATTAGCTATTGGCTTTAGCCCTAGATAGAGAAATAGTTAGCTTAGGTTGTAATCTAATAGCAAGGTCCCACTGCTCTAACCCCAACTATAGCCAATGAGTTTTGAAGGTTAGGACTACATAAAGTATATATAGTTCTGCTATTACTCTTATGCTAAGCATCTAAAAGGTATCTTAATAGTACTGAGAATAAGGTCTTTTACATAGAAGGGCTTTTTATCTATGCAAGGTCAAGACCCTCTGATTTTAGCTAGGTTAAGGCCTAAAGATAGAGGGAAAGTTCAAATAAACAATGATTTGACTCCCATCTAGCAAGCTATAGCACTAGGATTGCAAATAATGAGGAATTGGCCTCTATTGCTTTAGGCTCTATACACAAGTTATAGGATAATAATTAGATTAGTCTGTAAATATCATATGCATATAGTTCCACATATCCTGATTGCAGCGCATGGGCATTTTGGCGGACGGCGTCCGGCGCGGATCTAATACGGCGCGGCGCGGCGCATACGCGCGCGGCGATTAGTACGGCGCGGCGCAGTACTAATTAGATGCCGAGGCATTTAGGCTTGATAAGACAGTCATAGTTACTCCTGCCGTTTACCCAAAACTGCGTTAATTTTGCTTTAGGTTTCTTTCACAGGTAAGTCATTTCACAGCGTGGCGCAGGTTGTGTAGGCGTCTGGCGTACTTAAGCCATGCGCTGCAATAGGGCCACATATATTGATGTGACATAGGGTGATGGTCATTTTGTCAACTGGCATTTCATCAACTCAGTTGACAAAGTGACCAAAGTGTTAGGGCGACTTTGCTAGGGATTGACAAAGTGACCAATGCTAGGTCCTTCCCATTTGCTTGTTGACAAAGTGACCAAAATTTTCATTCTCTGAATGATACATGTATGTAACTGATATAGCTACATAATCTTGTATAGCTTACAATTATTGTTATATTGATGGCTTGTTTTATTAATTGCCTTATTTTTTTAAAAATGATCAAATTTTGCAATTTTGCAATACCAGACTGCATGTCTATTAGGTTAAATGTTTCAATGCAAATATTCTAGGCTTATGTAAATGCATCACCCATGCACACTCATACCCACATATGCTTCTGGGCATTAATGAATCTTGAGTATTTATGTGTTATGCAACCATGCATGCGACTACATAACATGGGTATCTCTCCTATCAAAACGCATCCAGGATTGCTATAAAGTCCTAATTCCTACCCCTAATTCCTACCCCTCCACTCCACTGTGCACAGCCAACCAAAGCCCCCATAGCAAATCTTGATATCCAGTAATGCTCTTGATCGGAGTATATATAAATTACGATAATTCATATGCGCTCATCAATCAATCATGCCGTACATGGATAAGGCATTTCACTCCCTGTCATGCTTAAAACTAAAATGTACCATGCAATATAAGAAGGCACAGGCAAACACACAAACCAAGCAATATTGGGTGCAGTACCACAGCAGCATACTCTTGATTTGTGCATTCCTGCTTATGTAGCTGCACAAGACTTGGCCATATGCCTAAAGCCTAGTGCTTTTACGTGTAGGGTCAACAAACTTTTTACCCCAAGGGCCAAATTGAGAACCTAGTACAATGACTGCCCTTCTGGGTCCACTTTGCTGGGCCCCTAAGCAAAATGCACCTAGGAGTCCTTGATGATTGCAAGTCAAAAGAGGGAGAGAGGATAAGGGAATAGAGAGGAGAAATATGAGCTGGCACATACATGCGCAACAGTCGGCCGAGTCGGCCGATCCGGCCGACCGATTTGGCGGCCAACCAAGGAAGTTGCAAAAATGCCCACCCAAAAAAATACCTAAGTAGTAGTACTAAGTAGCTGACGAGGCATTTTGACTTTATAAGACAGTCATAGTTACTCCTGCCGTTTACCCAAAGTTGCGTTAATTTTGCGTTAGGGTTTTTTACATGTAAGTCGCATTTTTTGGCCAAAAACTACGTCGCATTTTTGTTAAAAACTAAGTCGCATGGCCGACCGAATTTTGGAGGTTGCGCATGTATGAGCTGGCATACTCGTAGAAGAAAAGAGAGGTGAAAGAATAAGGATAAGAGAGTATGCAATTGAGAGGAGAGATAAAATAGGAGAGGATCGATTGAGAGGAAAGGAGAGACAAAATAGAAGAGAGAGGAAAGGAGAGGATTAAGAGAGGAGGGAAGGGCAAAGAATGGAGAAGAAAAGGAAGAGGAGAGGACAGGTGAGAGAAGAGAGCTAAGAAGAGACACAAACATTGAGCAGTCCAGATTTCTATTGTGAAGATTCAAAGGACCCAAGGGCTGGGTAGAGAGGCTTTTGATGACCCCTGTTTTAGTATTTAGCCCTTTCCTTCTCCTTTGGCACCTCTGATCAAAATTTCGAGTCTGCCACAATCCCAAGACTTAAACTGCTGCAGGCACTGCAACCAGAATCACTAAAATGCCATCAGCTAAAAGAATAAAGATCCAGCACCAAGAGATCCAGAAAATTACTGGTCTTGCCCTTGCAATTTTCATTCATTTGAGATATCTATATGATTATATACTAAATAAATTAGTCAAGGACCACTGAAGTCACTTTAAGTGCAGTCCTTGAAATGAGTGCAGTACAGTTGCACAATGTTTGAATTAGTTGAAAATTTGAGCATTTTCAGGCTTTTGGCTACTCCAACACAGAATTGAATATTGGTCTGGTTGTGTCATAATGCCACAAACTGATATAACAGCAGGAGTTTGGGTGCCCTTATAGATTAGAAGAAATTATGTGCAGTGCCCTCCCATCAATAGCCCCCCCCCACCACTCTGAAATATGTTCCGACACTACTGGCTTGAGCTACAGTACATTTAGTCTGGGGAGTCCTGCAGTCCAAGGCCAGTTTAATGTACAGCTGACCACTAGAGGGCAGCATTGTTCCAGACAAGGCGGTGATCAAGACCATCCTGCTGTACAACGTCAAGACCTAGATGCTGATGAAATCACTCAAGCAACAAGTTGACGCGGCGCACGCTGGCCTGCTGCACGCCACCTTCAAGATCGCCCACGCGAGTGACCAACACGGCTTTTGTATAACCACACCAACCTGTTCTATCCAAGCAACCTGTTGTGCAGTCATACATGACCATACATTCATGTATGTAATGGCTTGATTGGGAATGCTTTCTATATGTATGTTTTGCAAATAGAGGACCCGGCCACTTCAAATATTATCTTTGGTCTGGGTACTCCTCAACTACATGTACTACTTCTTAATTAACTTCTGCATTCAAAATTTAACATATACAAATGTGTAACATGGGATGTCAACCCCATCATACTGCAGCTGCACATGTTTCAAACACATAAAGCGCATTATATTTTGTTAGTACATGTACAAGCATATAACAGAGACACATCAATCAAAAGATGGCAGATGTTGCAGAAGGGTATGAATATTAATTTGCCTGTTGACTTAGTCATTTCAGGGTTCAGTCTTACTTTTTTGCAGCTGCGGGGGGGGGTAGTTTATTGGCAGTTGACGAAGTGACCAATGTTGGGAAACTCCCTGTTGGCCAGTTGACGAAGTGACTGAGGTTTGAGATTGCTTCATTGACTAGTTGACAAAATGACTAGTGATAAAACTGCGTTGACGAAATGGCCAGTTGACAAAACACCAGTTGACAAAATGACTAGGACCCTATTATTATACCTGAAATCTCCTTATGATCTGCCAACAGCTTCAGTTTTGTATCTCTGCAGTTCTAGCCTTCTCACCAGTCAATTAGTCATTGTAATATTAATAAATCAAAGCAGGACAACTGGGTTATGATTTTTATTTGATAGGTAGCTTAGCTGCAAACACTATTACTCAATAATAAATAATTGAATTTTTGAAAACTAGGATCAAGATCCCAATAGTCAAATCCTATTTTCAAATCCTTAACAAGTATGATCCCAGGATTTAGAATCCTAAGCTTCAGGCAGCTTCAGGATTTTATTCCCTAGAATGGGGGGGGGGGGCCTAGGGCCATAGGCCCCACTTTTAAACTTTTAAAATGCAATATATTATGATATCTAGGCAGTTTTTCTATTACCATTTTTTTACCACCATATTTTTTTACAAAAAAGCAAAATATAAGCATTTTGTCTATTATGCTGCCTCTTTGATTATGGTTAATTGTATTATATAATCAAAGTAATTAAACAACTTTTAATAAGTGCACTAGCAATTCTTTTAATTGGCTCATATTTTAGAAACAGACATACTGTTTAGCATATCTAAACATTGAGCATATCTATCTAGTAGTTATACTTATGCATTTTTTGAATGTAGAATATAATACTTGAATTTGAACTTGAATTTTAATGTAATACTTAGCCTATTCAAAATAAAATATCTATTTACTCTCATCGCCAATAGAGCTAAAAATTGTTTCAATATTATAAATCATATGATTAATATCAAGGTATACAAGAATATGACAGTCAGTTTGTTTATTCTTGTTCTTGTCTACTAGTCACTTCATTTGCTAACAACTAAGTGTTTGACTAACAATAGACAAAAAAAATAAACAAATTTGTAGGCTACTACAAAGGCTAAAAGCTAAATACTTTATTTGCTTTAATGCTCTCTCTGTATTTTTCCTCTAAATAAGGACTTTAACTATCTCCCATGACTAAAGATTCCAAAATCTTAAAATCACAAGGTTAAAATTACTTAAAACTCTCAATTTAAAGTTCTAGGCTTTTATTAGCTAAGATGACAGAAAAAATTATAAAGTCATCTATCTTATAAAGAAAATTATTATTAGTTTCTTGTCAACAGTTTTAACAAATTGTATTATAATTTAAATTGACTTTGAATTTATTGCATGCTTCTATAAACTAAATCGTGTAATTATTTTACCCAAATTGATCTAAAAGACAAATTTATAGTAGAATTCTGTTGTGTATCTCATCTAACTTATTGTTATACATAATTGTTTTCATATACAGTTGTCATTGAATGAATACATTGACCTAAACTACTAAAATAACTAGATGGGCCACTCAAGTATATATACTTAGCAAAACAGCTTTCTACTTTCAGTTCAGTAGCAAAAAAGAATACAGAAGCTATTTTATAAAAATAAAGGCAGCTGAAATGACTTTGATAAGTTCAGAAGCCCAAGCTTGCAGGCGTAAACAACTTGCTAATTGGTTCAGCAATAATGTACATTAGCCAGTCCACTGAAATGTACATGGCAGCTTTAGGCTAGAATTCCAAGAAAAGGCAATAAAAATTGGGGTGCGGGGGGGTAGTGTGGAAAGGTGCAGTTGGAGGGTTTTTAAGCTGGGGCATAAGATCCAATAAACACATTAAAATGCTTCAGTTTAACTTACTACTGAGCTGAAAGTAGCTTACATGCAAATGTGCTGAGTGGCCCATCTAGAGTTATTCTAATAACTGTGACTTCAACTAGACCAACCAAGTTCTATTGGTTATAATTTTTGCAGCAAACTATAATGAATAAAATATTTATGGAAATAAAATAAGGCTTCTAAGTAGAAGAAGGACAGCATCTTAATGCTGCTTATCTGATCCCAAAAATTTTGCTCTCAACCAATCTCTACTTCTATTGTAACTTTATTTACTTAGCTTTGACTGGTATGAAGTTGTGACGTACTTCTGTACAAAATCACAATCTTTTTAATTTAGATTTTTGGTTAGTCTCAATTGTGGTTGATTAATCAGCTAATGAATAATTCATTAGGTATTCCTAAATATTCTGTGCCATTTTTTCAACTAGCAAAGGTTTCCAGTCCAGGTGCTTGAGATCGCACTTATATAATATAGCAGTCCATGAACGGAACCCGACTTTACAGCTGAAGCCTGTCAATGGAGGACTCGAACGATAGCGCCAGCAGCGAGGGCAGCAGCAATTCCTCGTCAAATGTTGGCCTCGTCATGCACGGAGCCGGAGGAGCCACCGGCTGTGCGCCGGGCGGTCGCGGCGGCGGCGGCGGCGGTGGCGGGCCTCGGGACCAGGAGACGCTGGACAAGGAGCGCTACGCTCGCGAGAGTCACTGCGAGATCGAGCGCCGCAGGCGAAACAAGATGTCGGCGTACATTGGCGAACTGTGCGACATGGTGCCCAGTTGCGCGAATTTGGCGCGCAAACCCGACAAGCTGACCATTCTGCGCATGGCTGTGGCGCATATGCGCGGCCTGCGGGGCACCGGCAACACTGGAGTGGACGGCACCTACAAGCCGTCATTTCTAAGCGATTTGGAATTGAAGCATCTTGTATTGGAAGCCGCAGACGGGTTCCTGTTCGTGTGCCAGTGCGACACGGGCAGGCTGGTCTATGTCAGCGACTCCGTTAGTCTCGTGCTCGGCCTCAGCCAGGCTGAATGCTATCAGCGACCGCTCTACGACCTGCTGCACCCGGACGACAGGGAGAAAGTTCGAGACCAGCTGGCCTCGGCTGATCCGGCCGCTGCTAGGGTGCTAGATCTGAAAACTGGCACGGTGAAGAAGGATGGCTACCATGGTGAGGGCTTCTGGAAGTGCTGCTTTTTTAATTTCGATACATATCGGTAGCTTTGCTATTCCATAAAATTGATAAATATCGGTAAATTTATTATTTCATAAAAATCGATACATATCGGCAAATATATTATTTTATAAAAATCGATACATATCGGTAAATCTATTATTCCATAAAAAATCAATACATATCAGTAGCTTTTTTATTTCACAAATATCGATACATATCGGTAGCTTTATTATTTCATAACAATTGATACATATCGGTAATTTTATCATTCCATAAAAAACGATACATATCGATACCTTTATTATTCCATAAAGTTGTTTTCGATACATATCGGTAGTTCCTTATGTAATGTGTATCAAACGTAATTTTACGGAATTGGTTAGTTTTTTGTTTTTAGTCTACTGTATTAAAAGTCATACGGTATGGAGAGCAAAATTACTTAGTTATGATAAATGTAAATTTCTATACATATCGGCAAATGCTCTCAATTTTAGCCCACATGCGCAGCACTATGGGCGCCAGGCGCTCATTTATGTGCCGGATGCGAATCTGCCCGCCGGATGCGCAACATCCGCAGCAGCCGCCTCATCAGCGCCAGCGCCAGCGGACTATGCTGGCCCCATCAGCTGACGGTCAGCAATACGTGATCGCCCACGTGTCCGGCTATTTGAAACAGTGGCCAGCCTCTCAGCAGCATCATCATCAGCAATCGGACGATATTGTCGGAGACACTTCCGGCGCGTCGGTGCCGCACTGCCTGGTGGCTCTGGCCAGGCTGCAGCCGACCGCGCTGCCCCCGGATCTGCCGCATCAGCAGCCGCAGTCGCAGCAGCAGCAGCAACAGCAGCAGCTCATGCTCATGATGGGCGCTCTCGGCCAGTCTCAGTCCGAGTTCGTTCTGCGAATCGGCCCACCCGCTGGCCAGCCTGCTGACGGCGCCGATAGCGGCGAAGGTCCCGATCCCACCGTGGTGACGTTCTGCGATCAGCGCGTCACAGCTGTTCTCGGCCACCGACCGGCGGATCTGGTTGGCCGGCCACTGTCCGAGCTGGCCGCTCCCGGGGACCGGGCCAGGCTCCGGGCGGCCGCTGTGGCTGCTGCAGCCAGCCGAGGGCAGGTGAGGCATCTGCGTTTGTTGCTACTCTTCCTAGCTGATGGCGCCAGCATCCGATAAGTTAAGCAGAGTTGGCAGCGGTTAGTGCAGGCACGCCCCTGATGAATGTGGCCGCGCACAGGCAGCCATTGTGAGCGAGTAGCAAAAGTTAGCTCAACTCTGTAGTAGAGCTGTGCCGGGATATAAATATGCAGGCAGACAGACAGACAGACAGACAGGCAGACAGACAGACAGACAGACAGACAGACAGACAGACAGACAGACAGACAGACAGACAGACACGTAAAGACAGACAGACAGACAGACACACAGACACGTAAAGACAGACAGACAGACAGACAGACACACAGACAGACAGACAGACAGACAGACAGACACGTAAAGACAGACAGACAGACAGACAGACACACAGACAGACAGACAGACAGACAGGCAGGCAGGCAGGCAGACACTGACATCAAGTCCCCATCAATTTCCCAGGCTCAATGCGCCGCTGCCTGCCGGTTGCGCACCGCCGCTGCAGCCAGCTCGGACGCCGCTGCCGAGTACCGGCAGGTGCACTGCAGCCTGGCCGCCTTTCACAACCCCTGCTCCGACGAGCTGGAGTTCCTGTTGTGCACCTGCGCCAGTGCGGTGCCAACAACGCCGCAGCAGCAGCAGCCTCAGCAGCCGCACGCAATGATGGAGCACCCGCATCAGGCCCTGGACAGCTGCTGGCAGCAAACTCCTGCCTACGATTATTGCTGGCAGCCTCAGCAGCCCCAGCCTCTCATGCCCGACCAACTGCAGCATCCGATGCAGCCGCATCTCCAGCATCATCCTGGGCAGCAGCCGCCGCCGCAGCTGCACCATCAGCAGCTCGCCCAGCATCACGGGTTGCCCTGGCAACAGCACCAGCATCAGCAAGATTATTCGTCTTCGCCGTTGCAGCACCAGCCGGAGCTGGCAGCTGGTGCCGCCGGTGTGTCGCCAGATTCCGACGCCGCCGCTGCCGCCGCCGCCGCTGCTGCCGCTGCCGCAGCAGCCGATGTTGTATCCTGCCTGTACCAGCAGCAGCAGCAGCAGCACTACCACTCAGCTGACTCCGCTCTGCCCTAGGACTAATCCTTATTGATTTATGAGTTATTGTTGAATGTGTCAGATTAATTATGTATTCCTGTGCTGATTGTATCTCTGTCTGTTAGGCCCTACTGGAAACTGTAGTGTACATGTGGCCGGTCAAGAGAGCTCAAAAGCTGTGTGAAGTGTTTATTAAAGGCCTGAAATTCAACAAGTTAGGAGGGGTCATTGGAAAGCGGAGTCTCATCTGTCATATACAATAGTTACATTAATAATAATGATTGATTACACCTGTCGAATTGGGCCAGATGTGCAACCGACAGCTCAGCCATCTGAAGGCTGCCTTCGGCTGTTCAGTCCAAGGACTGGGGGGTCGCCACACAGCCTCAATTACCCCAGCTAATGCTGGCACCCATTTTACAGCTGTCCTGCTCAAGTACACAAATTGTTCTTCATGGGTCAAGAATCGAACCCCCGACCTTCCAGTCGTGAGTCCGACGCTCTGACCACTAGGCTACAACCCCTACAAGTGGCAAGGCACTGATTACAAGTTCCTCTACAACTGAGATTTCGGCCATAGACAGTTGCAGGACAGGCACTTGTAGACTTTGCAAAACTTGTTTAAATTACTCCTTGAATATTATAATAATCTAACTGGCCTGCTTAAACATTTCACAACAATATTTTAGCTTTGTTTGCGTTAGCTGAATTGGTGTGTTTTTATTACCAATCTGTTATATTATTACCGTTCATTGTTGTTTGCAGCTGTAAACTTTGACATTTTTAGGTTACTACTGATTCACGCCAGTAGTAAGTAGTGTAGTTGAAGCGGAAATTTTTCTTTTAATTTTTTTCAAAAGCGAACGTTTTTGGAACAGACGTGTCTGTTTTTTTCTGTTTTTGTTTCTGTCTAATTGTTTCAATAAATTTTTAGGTAATGTTTAATGATTCGCTGCAGTTTATAGTACAATTTTTGGCACACTGAGTGTCAGTGGTTTGCAAAGTTATTTATTATTGTGTGTGTTTGCTATTTATTGTCTTTATCGTCAAATAAACTGTATTAATATCATTTTAATATTATATATATGCTTGTGTCTGCTTGCACTTGTGAATACTTGCCGAGGACATCGTTAAAATAACCGAGTCTGTTACATTTGTCTTGTTAAATTTCCACAGTTGCAACTCATATACCTGTTATTTATAGTCCCTGAGCACAGGTATGACTGAGATATACCTGTTATTTATAGTCACTGAGCACAGGTGTGACTGAGATATACCTGTTATTTATAGTCACTGAGCACAGGTGTGACTGAGATATACCTGTTATTTATAGTCCCTGAGCACAGGTGTGACTGAGATATACCTGTTATTTATAGTCACTGAGCACAGGTTTGACTGAGATATACCTGTTATTTATAGTCACTGAGCACAGGTGTGACTGAGATATACCTGTTATTTATACTCACTGAGCACAGGTGTGACTGAGATATACCTGTTATTTATAGTCACTGAGCACAGGTGTGACTGAGATATACCTGTTATTTATAGTCACTGAGCACAGGTGTGACTGAGATATACCTGTTATTTATAGTCACTGAGCACAGGTGTGACTGAGATATACCTGTTATTTATAGTCACTGAGCACAGGTGTGACTGAGATATACCTGTTATTTATAGTCACTGAGCACAGGTGTGACTGAGATATACCTGTTATTTATAGTCACTGAGCACAGGTGTGACTGAGATATACCTGTTATTTATAGTCACTGAGCACAGGTGTGACTGAGATATACCTGTTATTTATAGTCACTGAGCACAGGTGTGACTGAGATATACCTGTTATTTATAGTCACTGAGCACAGGTGTGACTGAGATATACCTGTTATTTATAGTCACTGAGCACAGGTGTGACTGAGATATACCTGTTATTTATAGTCACTGAGCACAGGTGTGACTGAGATATACCTGTTATTTATAGTCACTGAGCACAGGTGTGACTGAGATATACCTGTTATTTATAGTCACTGAGCACAGGTGTGACTGAGATATACCTGTTATTTATACTCACTGAGCACAGGTGTGACTGAAGTTGCAAGCAAAAGTCTGTCGTCTTTATAAATTGCAAAAAAATTATCCGCAATAAAAGTTGAATTCTACGACCTATTTTGAATTTGCAAAGAAGCAATAGGTCTTAGAATCCAATGCACAGTTTACTAAATTGAATACATTATGCGCACATACAGTTCGGTAAGTCAATTATAGAGAGGCAAGCATGGCTGGGCAGACAGTTAAACAGAGGGGATGGAGTACTTTAATATATTTTAACGCTTTGATACACAGATTAAAACAGTTCTGATACTGGGGCGAATGTACAATTCCTAGCATTTGTTGCGCGTAGAATACAAGCCAAGTATGTTGGCTGTGTTTAAGTTGTAAAAAATGCACACCAATCCTGCTCTACTATTTTACTGTGCCGCAATTGTATGTCAAATACGAGCGTAGCTGCGTGTGCATGTATCAACACTTGTGCAAAATTTTCAAATACTCTAATTTTGCTCATGCGGACAGGCGGGAGAGTGGAAGATGGAGAGAGGAAAGCAAAGAAGGAGATAGGAAGAGAGGGAGCCACGAGAAAGTAGATGCTAGATTGGAGAGGGGGTAGATAGAGGAGATTAGACAGGGTAGATAGAGGAGAATAGATGCTAGATTGGAGAGGGTAGATAGAGCAGAGTAGATGGTAGATTAGACAGGGTAGATAGAGGAGAGTAGATGGTAGATTAGACAGGGTAGATAGAGCAGAGTATATGGTAGATTAGACAGGGTAGATAGAGGAGAGTAGATGGTAGATTAGACAGGGTAGATAGAGGAGAGTAGATGCTAGATTAGACAGGGTAGATAGAGGAGAATAGATGCTAGATTGGAGAGGGTAGATAGAGGAGAGTAGATGCTAGATTGGAGAGGGTAGATAGAGGAGAGTAAATGCTAGATTGGAGAGGGTAGACAGAGGAGAGTAGATGGTAGATTAGCAGGGTAGATAGAGCAGAGTAGATGGTAGATTAGACAGGGTAGATAGAGGAGAGTAGATGGTAGATTAGACAGGGTAGATAGAGGGGAGTAGATGGTAGATTAGACAGGGTAGATAGAGGAGAGTAGATGCTAGATTGGAGAGGGTAGATAGAGGAGAGAATATGGTAGATTAGACAGGGTAGATAGAGGGGAGTAGATGGTAGATTAGACAGGGTAGATAGAGGAGAGTAGATGCTAGATTGGAGAGGGTAGATAGAGGAGAGTAGATGCTAGATTGGAGAGGGTAGATAGAGGAGAGAATATGGTTGATTAGACAGGGTAGATAGAGGAGAGTAGATGGTAGATTAAACAGGGTAGATAGAGGGGAGTAGATGGTAGATTAGACAGGGTAGATAGAGGAGAGTAGATGCTAGATTGGAGAGGGTAGATAGAGGAGAGAATATGGTAGATTAGACAGGGTAGATAGAGGGGAGTAGATGGTAGATTAGACAGGGTAGATAGAGGAGAGTAGATGCTAGATTGGAGAGGGTAGATAGAGGAGAGTAGATGCTAGATTGGAGAGGGTAGATAGAGGAGAGAATATGGTTGATTAGACAGGGTAGATAGAGGAGAGTAGATGGTAGATTAAACAGGGTAGATAGAGGAGAATAGATGCTAGATTGGAGAGGGTAGATAGAGGAGAGTAGATGCTAGATTGGAGAGGGTAGATAGAGGAGAGTAGATGGTTGATTAGACAGGGTAGATAGAGGAGAGTAGATGGTAGATTAAACAGGGTAGATAGAGGAGAATAGATGCTAGATTGGAGAGGGTAGATAGAGGAGAGTAGATGCTAGATTGGAGAGGGTAGATAGAGGAGAGTAGATGGTAGATTAGACAGGGTAGATAGAGCAGAGTAGATGGTAGATTAGACAGGGTAGATAGAGGAGAGTAGATGCTAGAAAAGAGATTATAGATAGAGGAGCGTAGACGATAGATAAAAAGTGAGATAGAGGTGGAGAGACGAGAGCAGATCAACAAAGGAAGGGTCCACACTCGAACGAGGGGATGTCGGGTCAAGTATTTAATACACAGTTGGCTTCCAAGACTTCCCTACTGGAAGCATTAGAGATAACAGGTAGATAATGTAGATGTCAGTAATAGAAAATAAAGTAATAAAATTGTGCTGGACTACTTGAGACTAAGAGAGCAGGGTGTGGCTGGCTGGAAATCCCAGGCTCCGAGGGACTCGTGAGGCTGTGCGGGTCAATTCACACGAACGGACTGCGGCAGGGCAGCTGTTGCTGCTGCTGGGGCATCGGGTTCTGCTGGCTGAACTGCTGCTCAAAGAACATCGACTGTTGGGCGGCTGCTGCTGCGGACTCTGCGATGCCTCCGCTGTGAAATTCGATGCCAGACTGCTGCTGAAGCATCTGCTGATGCTGATGGTGCTGAGGATGCTGCTGCTGGAGCAGCTGCTCTGTCTGCATGGGAATGCCGCTGATGCTGTGGAGGCTGTTGAACTTTTCCCTGCGGGGGAGGGAGAGTGAGCTGAAGAATTTGAATGAGCCTTGGCATCTTAGTTAATTCCCCATGAGCCTTGACATCTTAGTTAATTCCCCATGAGCCTTGGCATCTTAGTTAATTCCCCGTGAGCCTTGGCATCTTAGTTAATTCCCCATGAGCCTTGGCATCTTTGATAATTCCCCATGAGCCTTGGCATCTTAATTGTTCATTTCCTAACAGCCTTGGCGCCTGAGAGCAATTCCCCGTGAACTTTGGCGCCGGAGAGCAATTCCCCATGATAATTGGCGCCTGAGAGCAATTCCCTATGAGCCAGCCTTGGCATCTTAGTTGATTCCCAATGAGCCTTGGCATCTTAGTTGATTCCCCATTAAATTTGGCACCTGTGAGCTATTCCCCATGATCATTGGCGCCTGAGAGCAATTCCCCATGATCATTGGCGCCTGAGAGCTATTCCCCATGATCATTGGCGCATGAGAGCAATTCCCCATGATCATTGGCGCCTGAGAGCAATTCCCCATGATCATTTGCGCCTGAGAGCAATTCCCCATGATCATTGGCGCCTGAGAGCAATTCCCCATGATCATTTGCGCCTGAGAGCAATTCCCCATGATCATTGGCGCCTGAGAGCAATTCCATATGAGCCTGGCGCCTGAGAGCAGCCCAGCCACTCACTCTTTAATCAAATCCGATCCCATCGCCATCCGCCTCGCCTGCAGCTCCGTGTCTCGAACTTTCTGATCCTTCTTGAACTTCATTCGCCGATTTTGGAACCAAATTTTGATTTGCCTCTCCGTGAGATTTAGCGAACTCGCCAGCTCGATGCGGCGTGGCCGGCACAGGTAGCGGTTGAAGTGGAACTCCTTCTCCAGCTCCACCAGCTGCGCGTTTGTGTAAGCCGTGCGAACTCGCTTTGATGCGCCCAAGTCGTCTGCGGGGTAGGGGGGAGCGTTGGGGCTTGAGAATCTCCCCTCAGTAGAATCTTCCCTCAGTAGAATCTCCCCTCAGTAGAATCTCCCCTCAGTAGAATCTTCCCTCAGTAGAATCTCCCCTCAGAAGAATCTCCCCTCAGTAGAATCTCCCCCCAGTAGAATCTCCCCTCAGTAGAATCTCCCCCCAGTAGAATCTCCCCTCAGTAGAATCTCCCCTCAGTAGAATCTCCCCTCAGAAGAATCTCCCCTCAGTAGAATCTCCCATCAGTAGAATCTCCCCTCAGTAGAATCTCCCCTCAGTAGAATCTCCCATCAGTAGAATCTCCCCTCAGTAGAATCTCCCCTCAGAAGAATCTCCCCTCAGTAGAATCTCCTCTCAGAAGAATCTCCCCTCAGTAGAATCTCCCCTCAGTAGAATCTCCCATCAGTAGAATCTCCCCTCAGTAGAATCTCCCCTCAGTAGAATCTCCCCTCAGTAGAATCTCCCCTCAGTAGAATCTCCCCTCAGTAGAATCTCCCCTCAGTAGAATCTCCTCTCAGAAGAATCTCCCCTCAGTAGAATCTCCCCTTAGTAGAATCTCCCATCAGTAGAATCTCCCCTCAGTAGAATCTCCCCTCAGTAGAATCTCCCCTCAGAAGAATCTCCGCTTTTAGCAAAGCAAGGCTTGTGGTGTGAATAGAAGTGCAGGTTGTTTAAATTTTGTATTTTACATCCCTTTAAAAGCCTTAAAAAGAGCAGGAAAGATTCCAAAACAAAGTTTCAGTAGCAAAAAAGCGTATTAATCGAAATATTCTGTTTCTATGTCACCGTAATCTTCTTTAAAAGAATGGATTCACGCGGCTGTCACAGGCAGTTCAGCCAAAAATAACTTTTTTGTTGCTTTGGAATGGACTTGGCTGAAAACATGGCACTGCGCCCATTTGCAACTTGGTGAAACGTTTTCAGTGTTTGGCTTCACAGCAGACAGTCAGTCATCTGGCAGGGAGGCCGGAACATGGCGTTCAAGACTGTGCCGCAGGAGGTAGACTTCGCAGTGGAAATACATCGCCTTGCTCGCGAGAGTGTCAGGATTGGCGCCACTTTTAGTGTCAGGACTGGCGCCACTTTTAGTGTCAGGACTGGCGCCACTTTTAGTGTGAGGATTGGCGCCAATTTTAGTGACAGGACTGGCGCCACTTTTAGTGACAGGACTGGCGCCACTTTAGGTGTCAGGATTGGCGCCATTTTTGGTGTCAGGATTGGCGCCACTTTTAGTGTCAGGACTGGCGCCACTTTTTGTGTCTGGGCTGGCGCCATTTTTTGTGTTAGGATTGGCGCCACTTTTGGTGTCAGGATTGGCGCCACCTTTGGTGTCAGGATTGGCGCCATTTTTCGTATCAGGATTAGCGCCACTTTTGGCGTCAGCAGAGGCGCCATCAAGAGTTACATGCAGACGGTTGCAGAGGGTGCTTCCAACTCTATAGTCAAGAAGATGTTGAGAACCCTGGGCGGGAAGCTGGGCTCTGCCTCATCGTATATTTTATTCTGTTAACTTCCGTGAGGGTAGCGGGCCACTTTTTCCTGGAAACATAGTGTGGGCCTTGTTTTTTTATCAGTTTCCATTTAAGCGAAAAACTTATTTGACTGGCAATAAATATAAAATCTCGTTTAGAAAGTGTGGGTTATTTCGCAGATAATTCTGCTTTCCTCTGCGCGTTGTCAAAGAAAGAAGTTGCTTGTCTCAAATTTGGGTTTGTGTGGTTGCATAGCGCTGACGTCATCATAATATTTATGGCGCTTGTTTTACGAGCTATAGCTGCTTTGTTTAATTCTTTAAGACGTTTTTCTGGCGTTTCTCGGAGTTTAGTTGCTAAGCTTGGTAGAACCAACCAGGCAGACAGGAAGGGTGCCTCAACTCAACTCACTCGGGTCTTGTGTGAACGGAAATTGGTCAGCCTCAAGTTGCCATGATGCCCAGCCAAGTACGTGCATTCCCGCGTACGGTATTTATTGGCGCGCTTGTGCATGTACTTACATGTGTTATTGTTATCAAGCCGGCAACAATTACAGACCAAAAAACTGCAAGCATAATGCTGTCAACACTGCACAGTCCAGCACAGAACACAGTGCTTGCTTATATCTCAATGTAGCATGCAGGTGCAGTACGGCATTTACCCACAGATCAAAGGGGCCGCACTCCAAGTTGAGTATAGGAGCGGCAGTGTGCATAGTCACCATGCGATACGGGGATTCAGTCAGTTCTCAGAGGGAATTGTCTGGGGCTGGGTTTAATTCCATATGGGAAGAATCGATAGGGGACTCGGGTTGCGCATTAACGCTAGTGGAGAAGGCAGTGCCATTGTGTGGCAATCAATGTGCGGGGTCAGTGTGTGTGTGTGTGTAGCATGCATATCTACTGCCCTTCATAAGCTATTTCGGAACTCCAATAGCTCGCCTTTACAGGCCATGCACAGCTTAAAAATAGCGATATGTAATAATGAGATTCATGTGGACTGTTTCTTGAGTCCTAATTTGACAATTAGTCACCTCGGACTCAGTGGCCATATGGAGTAGGTATGGTGGCTAACTAATTTAATTTGTCAATTAAACTGGTGATTCTGAGAACACAATTTTAAAACAAAAAATCTAGCCTGTGGCGCTAAATTGGCGCTAAAATTTCAGATTTGGCGCTAAATTGGCGCTAAAATCTGACATTTGGCGCTAAAATCTCAGCAGTGACTCTAAATTGGCGCTAAAATCTCAGCTATGGCGCTAAATTGGCGCTAAAATCTGACATTTGGCGGTAAAATCTTAGCAGTGGCGCTAAATTGGCGCTAAAATCTCAGTAGTGGCGCTAAATTGGCGCTAAAATCTCAGCTATGGCGCTAAATTGGCGCTAAAATCTCAGTAGTGGCGCTAAATTGGCGCTAAAATCTCAGCTATGGCGCTAAATTGGCGCTAAAATCTCAGCTATGGCGCTAAATTGGCGCTAAAATCTCAGCCGTGGCGCTAAATTGGCGCTAAAATCTCAGATTTGGCGCTAAATTGGCGCTAAAATCTCAGTAGTGGCGCTAAATTGGCGCTAAAATCTAGTTGATAGAGCGGGCCAGTGCTTGAGACAGGAAAGGAGAGGGAATAGAAGAAGAGAAAAGAGAGAAGGGAGCTGAGAGGAGACAAGCCTTGAACGGGCCGGATTGCTATGGTGAAGTTTCAAAGGACCGGAGGGTCGGATAGAGAGGCTTAGCGGACCAGGAGGTTGCTATCTCTAGCGACTGAAGATCATGAAGAGCATGCCCTAAAAAACGGCAATTTGACACCGTTTTTTCCTATCATCTGTAAGCGCACGCGTTGTACGAAATAGAAATTGTGCAAAAAAAATTCTAATGATAAAATTAATCAAATATTTTCCCGCCTGACACTTCAATTACAAAATTCTTGACACTGTATTTGGGGAATTCTCTCTCTTGAAAGGAGAAGCTGTGTGCTCCGGGGGTTTCGGCGGGGGCTGGGTCATCAATCTTGGAAGCTGGGCGGGCAGCCAACTATTATAAAGATGAAGAGCCATAGCCAATGCACCCGACGTTTATGCCTCGGTAGATCGCTTTGGAAAGGATATCCCATCTCCATCATTTTGAGGATTTTGAGCACAACCAAGCCCTACTCAAGCCTACACTAGCCAGATAGGTAGGTGCTCCCCGCCTTCCAGCTCTAGCGCTCATTCTTCATGCAAATTCCTTGGCGAAGCAGCGGGGGGGGGTATTTACGAAAATTATGCAAAACTGGAGCATCATCTATCATTTGTCCTTGGGAAGATTAATAGACTTTCTCTCCTGCATTCCTTCGGGTTCGAGCGGAGTCGCGGACTCCAACGATTTAAGACAAAAGCTGAGGGATCTCAATCATTTTGTGGTTCTGTTCTATGCTTTTCTACTTGAATATTGTTATTAATATTAGTAATATTATTATTATGGTTCGCTTCGAATTCACCGCAGTGACTAATGACGGGCTTCTATTAGCGCCGGTTGAGCGCCAAATAGTATATTAGCGCCAATTGAGCGCCAAATTTGCTGCTTGACCATTTTGACCTCCCCTAGACGGGTCCCCCATTGTTGCTGAGCCGCTGGCTAATAACTAATAATTATTGATTCCTCTCCTAAAATATTATACAACATAAAGCTTAGATTACGGGAGATGGAGATTCTCAAAATAAACAATACAAACTATCTATTATATTAGTCCGATATGAGAATTTATTTAACAAAATGATACATATTTGCGTCCTGACTGGGCCACAATCCTTATTATGGCGCTCTCTAATCCTTGTTCTGGCGCTCTCTAATCCTTGTTCTGGCGCTCCCTAATCCTTGTTCTGGCGCTCCCTAATCCTTGTTCTGGCGCTCCCTAATCCTTGTTCTGGCGCTCCCTAATCCTTGTTCTGGCGCTCCCTAATCCTTGTTCTGGCGCTCCCTAATCCTTGTTCTGGCGCTCCCTAATCCTTGTTCTGGCGCTCTCTAATCCTTGTTCTGGCGCTCTCTAATCCTTGTTCTGGCGCTCTCTAATCCTTGTTCTGGCGCTCCCTAATCCTTGTTCTGGCGCTCCCTAATCCTTGTTCTGGCGCTCCCTAATCCTTGTTATGGCGCTCTCTAATCCTTGTTCTGGCGCTCTCTAATCCTTGTTCTGGCGCTCTCTAATCCTTGTTCTGGCGCTCTCTAATCCTTGTTCTGGCGCTCTCTAATCCTTGTTCTGGCGCTCTCTAATCCTTGTTCTGGCGCTCTCTAATCCTTATTATGGCGCTCTCTAATCCTTATTATGGCGCTCTCTAATCCTTGTTCTGGCGCTCTCTAATCCTTGTTCTGGCGCTCCCTAATCCTTGTTCTGGCGCTCTCTAATTCTTGTTCTGGCGCTCTCTAATCCTTGTTCTGGCGCTCTCTAATCCTTGTTCTGGCGCTCTCTAATCCTCATTATGGCGCTCTCTAATCCTTGTTCTGGCGCTCCCTAATCCTTGTTCTGGCGCTCTCTAATCCTTGTTCTGGCACTCCCTAATCCTTGTTCTGGCACTCCCTAATCCTTGTTCTGGCGCTCCCTAATCAACCATCAAGCTGTGAAATAGATTCATTATTTGCTTAAAAAGATTCCAAATTAAAGTTTTGTACAAAGCAGAATCAGTCTATTTATGCTAAGAAATAATTGCTTCTGGCTTAACCTCTCATTGTTTAGGAAGAATTGGGAAGCTGCCGCCGCCGCCACAGCAGCTCCAAGCCCCGAAACCCGGCCCGGGGGAAGCGGCACCCCCTGTTCGGGGCAGTGTGTGCGGAAGCGTTGTTCATAGTGAAAATTTATGACCCTGTATTATACCAACTCCTGGCTGCTGGAGCCTTGTTGTCGTTGCGGACTTGACAGAGAGAATAAGGTGGCCGACCCCCCCCCCCCCGATGAGGGATTGTGCGCTGCCCGCCGGGGTTAACCAGCTGCAGGTTATAAATTATTGCTGCCCAAACACTCCTGGACCCTAGAGCTCCGGGATTTTCTGCTTGGAATTGCATTGGGTTTCTGCAAGGGGATCTGGAAATACTTTGTGCTGGGGATATAATGAGCGGCTTTGGTTGTCTCTCTTGGAGGGTGCGGTGCAGCGAGTGCAACTGTTCGCGCTTCGAAAGTTTAACCGAGCACACGGAGTCGCCGCCCTCCGCTGGGGAGCTGATGCGGCACAGAGACTGACAAGAGTTACTTGTTCTATGCTATATGGAAGAACCACTCAGAGAATCACTCCTAGGAAAGAATGTCACTCAGAGAATCACTCCTAGAGAAAAATGTCCAACTCGGAGAATCACTCCCAGAGAAAAAGTCCAACTCGGAGAATCACTCCTAGGAAAGAATGTCACTCAGAGAGTCACACCTAGAGAAAAATGTCCAACTCGGAGAATCACTCCTAGGGAAGAATGTCACTCGGAGATTCACACCAAGGGAAGAATGTCACTGGGAGATTCACTCCTAGGGAAGAATGTCACTCAGAGAATCACTCCAAGTAAACAATGTCACTGGGAGATTCACTCCTAGGGAAGAATGTCACTCAGAGAATCACCCCTAGGGAAGAATGTCACTCAGAGAATCACCCCTAGGGAAGAATGTCACTCAGAGAGTCACACCTAGAGAAAAATGTCCAACTCGGAATATCACTCCTAGGAAAGAATGTCACTCAGAGAATCACTCCTAGGAAAGAATGTCACTCAGAGAATCACTCCTAGAGAAAAAGTCCAACTCGGAGAATCACTCCTAGGAAAGAATGTCACTCAGAGAGTCACTCCTAGGAAAGAATGTCACTCAGAGAGTCACACCTAGAGAAGAATGTCACTCAGAGAATCACTCCTAGGGAAGAATGTCACTCGGAGATTCACACCTACGGAAGAATGTCACTCAGAGAATCACTCCTAGAGAAGAATGTCACTCAGAGAATCACTCCTAGAGAAGAATGTCACTCAGAGAATCACTCCTAGAGAAGAATGTCACTCAGAGAATCACTTCCAAGTAAACAATGTCACTTGGAGAATCACTCCAAGTAAACAATGTCACTCGGAGAATCACTCCAAGTAAAAAATGTCCCTCGGAGAATCACTCCTAGTAAAAAATGTCACTCGGAGAATCACTCCTAGTAAAAAATGTCACTCGGAGAATCACTCCTAGTAAAAAATGTCACTCGGAGAATCACTCATCGCTGCATCAATTCCATTCATTTTGCATCAACCATCAGCTGTAGATTATTGAAAAAAAGATAATATATATTTTAGAGTGCGATTGCACACGACACGACTGCAGTTGCTATGGTAAGGGAGCTGTGCATCGAAGCTTTATGCATGGATATATATAAATGTATGTTTATTTGTTAGTTCATATATATATATAGTTCAGTGGCGTCGATCTATAAAGTGATTTCGTATATAGGTGGTGCAATGCCATAAATTCACTGCCCCTCGTGTTAGGCAGATAGCAATAAACAAGTTATAGTTATGATGATGAAGCCAGACTCACCTCCGCTTGCAGACGCTGTTCCGCAGTCCAGCTGCCCAACCAGGTGCTGGTGACCCGCGTCGCTGGCGACTGCTGCAGCAGTGGAAGCGGCAGCGGTGGCAGCAGTGACAGCTGGAGCGGTCTTGCCAGACTGTCCGGCAGCTCTGGACAGTGCAGCAGCGGTGGACTTGTTCGTGGCGGAGTTGTGCCGAGTCTCCAGCATCCACGGATAGATCGGGTGATGCAGCATTCCAACTCCGCCTCCGTTCTGTTGTCTGACTCCGTGATGCTGGTGATGATGCTGCTGTTGGTGTCCGTGGACATTTGTCATGATGTCTGACTTGGACGCAATAAAACTCGAGACTTTGACGATGAAATGTTCGCAGTTGCAGAATTCGGAGTTGCAGAGCCGCCGCCACTATTTTGGCAATTAGACCTCTAGAGATTGGGGAGTTTCTCCTCTTCACCCCCGGGGCGGCGGTGGGATCTGTGGGGTGGCGGGCAATGGGGAGGGGAGAGCGGCGCTTTGGTTGGTTGGGATGTGGAACCTCTCCGAAATATCCCCTTTCCCTCGCTGCATATGGATCCAGTCCAGCTTAGCCAACAACACTCTGTCAGAAGCGGGCGGCGGCGGCGTGTCCAGAAGAGAAAAAGAGAGAGAGGGACAGAAGGAAAATAATACGGCTTATTTTTGTCGGGCCGCTTCTAACTGGCCTTTGATCTCTGTGCGTGTGTCTGTTGTGTGTGTCTGCATTTCTGATCCGATCTGAGCTTCAGAAGTTAAACTACCGCCAGCCCCAAGCTGCACCACCCGAAGCAAAGTGGCTGGCGGACCCCCCCCGCCTCCCCCTCTCTCTCCCTATGCGGAAGTTGTAGTTTTTTTCGACTCGGCATTTCTGTAACAGACACCCCGTTGTGGTGCAATGTTAGATTGTGCGCAACTGCCCCAGCAAGCTGACTGTAGCGGCACTGCTAGCTGTAGTGTCCATCGAACCCATCTTTTTTGCGATTGGATGCTCACAACAGAGGAAGGATGTGCTGGTTGGCTACTGGAAGAGATTAAGAAGTGTTTAGAAGTGTTGCGGAGGGAACATTCGGATCTGCATTCGATGGGGAGGGGGTTTAGGGACGGCGGAGCGGGGGGAGAGAGAAGGGGAGACTTGGTTGGGGATAACAGCGGTTCAGAGGAAGCGGCGGTCCCGCGCTGTTGCGACGCCAAAAGCACAAAGTGGCCGCCACTCTTCCAGCTGACTTCGCTTGTCCAAATTATAATGTAATTTTGCATTCATAGCAGCTTTTACATGTAACTGACAACTGCAGGATGGGTGAGCCTTTTTTTCCCAATGCCTCCTTAATATCGGATTTAATTTTGGCTGTGCCTATGACAATCACACCTGTTTTTGTGTCCTCCAGTGTTGAAAAAGGCTTTTGAAGCTGCTATATGAGTCTTGGAGATGACCTGAGTCTTGAATATGACCTCTGAGTCTTGAATATGACCTGAGTCTTGAATATGACCTCTGAGTCTTGAATATGACCTCTGAGTCTTGAATATGACCTCTGAGTCTTGAATATGACCTCTGAGTCTTGAATATGACCTCTGAGTCTTGAATATGACCTCTGAGTCTTGAATATGACCTCTGAGTCTTGAATATGACCTCTGAGTCTTGAATATGACCTCTGAGTCTTGAATATGACCTCTGAGTCTTGAATATGACCTCTGAGTCTTGAATATGACCTCTGAGTCTTGAATATGACCTCTGAGTCTTGAATATGACCTCTGAGTCTTGAATATGACCTCTGAGTCTTGAATATGACCTCTGAGTCTTGAATATGACCTCTGAGTCTTGAATATGACCTCTGAGTCTTGAATATGACCTCTGAGTCTTGAATATGACCTCTGAGTCTTGAATATGACCTCTGAGTCTTGAATATGACCTCTGAGTCTTGAATATGACCTCTGAGTCTTGAATATGACCTCTGAGTCTTGAATATGACCTCTGAGTCTTGAATATGACCTCTGAGTCTTGAATATGACCTCTGAGTCTTGAATATGACCTCTGAGTCTTGAATATGACCTCTGAGTCTTGAATATGACCTCTGAGTCTTGAATATGACCTCTGAGTCTTGAATATGACCTCTGAGTCTTGAATATGACCTCTGAGTCTTGAATATGACCTCTGAGTCTTGAATATGACCTCTGAGTCTTGAATATGACCTCTGAGTCTTGAATATGACCTCTGAGTCTTGAATATGACCTCTGAGTCTTGAATATGACCTCTGAGTCTTGGAGATGACCTGAGTCTTGAATATGACCTCTGAGTCTTGAATATGACCTCTGAGTCTTGAATATGACCCCTGAGTCTTGAATATGATCCCTGAGTCCTGAATAAGATTTCTGATTATTTAATATTATCCTAAACTGAAATCCCCATTTGCAAACAACTAATCCCATAGTTCTAAATTAGAAACCATTTCCTGAAATCAGAACCGTTCCCATATCGTTATACAAACTAGCTCGTAAATGAAGATGCACTCCTTGAGCAAGTTCCTTTGCTTTCCTTTGCTTTACTTGACTTTCACCAAGATTTATAGTTGAATAAAAAGAGGCCAAGTTGCCCCAACCCCCATGATTCCCCATCAAAGCTTAATTTTTCTGACAAGGCAAAGGTGTCAAAGAGCAACTCTCAGTTCTAGTAGTGGGAAATCTATTTCGAATTCAAGTGGAAGTGATGGAGGTGTCAGAGCGGCTGAAGTGGTCTGCATTCACGCTCACAGTTCCACTTAAGTAAGTCTGTCTTGACTTCTTCCATGACTGACTTGCGAGACCTTGCGCAAGGACCTCTAGATAACTGGACTGTGGAAGCCAGTGCAGCAAGAGAATCGAACCTGTTTATTGTGGTGCGAAATCCGGGTTGGCTTCCAAACCCCTACATTGTGAAGATTCTATAGTTTGTGGAGATTCTATAGTTTGTGAAGATTCTATAGTTTGTGAAGATTATATAGTTTGTGAAGATTCTATAGTTTGTGAAGATTATATAGTTTGTGAAGATTCTATAGTTTGTGAACATTCTATAGTTTGTGAAGATTCTATATAGTTTGTGAAGATTCTGTAGTTTGTGAAGATTCTATAGTTTGTGAAGATTATATAGTTTGTGAAGATTCTATAGTTTGTGAAGATTATATAGTTTGTGAAGATTATATAGTTTGTGAAGATTATATAGTTTGTGAAGATTCTATATAG
>NIVC01000024.1:795000-825000 GCA_002269645.1 Macrostomum lignano
AAGGAACTCCGGAACAATCCAGAGCCAAGGCCAAATGGCAAGTCTTTTCATCATTTGTGGCGACTTGTAAGACAAAGAGCGAGAGGTGCATATAGGGTTACCATGGAGCCGCATTGGACTAATTTATCAAGTTAATCAAATTTGTAAGTAATTAATTATCAATAGGACTATTGCGCTGAAGACTTGACAGTCAACATAACTACTAAGGACTGGTAGATCCGCCCTTTTTGGAGGTGGGGTGGGTGTCAACCCTCCTCGCCTCTCATTGGCTGGCGCGCGCGCCGCAGGCGCGTGGCGCTATCCAGGCGCCAATTAGGCGCCCATGCCGCAGGCGCACCCTCCCGATATGTACCCCGATATGTATGCCCTCCCTCCCGATATGTATGCCCACCCTCCCGATATGTACCCCGATATGTATGCCCACCCTCCCGATATGTATGCCCTCCAGAGCAGCAGGCGCCTATGCTGCAGGCGCCCATGCCGCAGGCACCCCGAGTGTACACTCTACCGAGCCGCAGGCACCCCGAGTGTACACTCTACCGAGCCGCAGGCACCCCGAGTGTACACTCTCGCGATATGTACACTCTACCACTCTCCCGATATGTAAGATATCTAGTCAGCGATATTAGGCTAGTGAAAACTACTTATAGTAGATGAAATTGCGTATATTTACATAAAAAGTAGATAAAACATATTGGTAGGTGTGAATAATGACGCATAATACATATTGGACCATATGAGCAGCAAAAACACACAATGTAGGTGCATGGGCAGAAATAGACAAAGCAGGTACTGTAGGCGCTACATAGGTGGAAATACACACAGTATATTGCACACACTCTAGATTCCAATTATGTAGGTGCATACATACACACAATGTAGGTGCAAATTGAGTATAATACAAGAAAATTACATAGCATATAATGTAGGCGCATTTTAAACGATACATTTTTGCATAATAACCCGCAGGTACAAATTTCAGTGCATAGGATAAAATACACACACTGGAAGTTAAGTATAATACAACATATGTATGCAAAATTAAGCATATAATGTAGGTGCAAAGTAAAATATCCAGCCCAGGATATTCGAGACACGCCCCCAGAGCCAGGGCCGGGGATCCCAATGTACAGTGCGGGCGGAGTAACATAGAGAAATTCCTCCCAGGGCCGGGGGATCCCAAGTACAGTTCAGGCAGAGAGCATTCCAATCCTCCCCAAATGGGGGGTTATCAAGGACCCCTCACATTGCACAGGGCGGGCAGAATAACAGACCGCATACAAATAGGGGTTTTAGCGGATCCCAAGTACAGTGCGGTCCCGGGTGTCAAATGATGCCCCAATGTACAGTGGAGGTAGAGTAACAGACCGCATACAAAGAGAATTCCAGTCAAACTTTACAGCACCTCCCACGGGGCTTTAGTGGATCCCCAGAGGGTAGCTCTCCAAGTTGAGGGATCCCCCCGTGTGTTGCGAGGCCCAAGTACAATGCGGGTGTAAAACCATTTTCATCCCCACGAGTCAAGGGATCCCAAGTGGGCACATAGGGGAATCCCAGGCAGGGAGGCGTAAAAAGACAGATCCTTATCTTTCACTCACTCCCGAAAGCCATACGGGCGGCTAGCAGCCCCATACACCCTCTTAGTCATTACGCGCTGGAAAGTCTTGTCCATCTCGAGGGTCCGGATTGTACAGCTAGCCTTATCGCGCCTGAACTGGGCCTGGGGCAGGCGTACAGTCCCGCCGTGACGCAGAATTTCCTGCAGCTCGTCCTCGCGCTCGGAAATCTCGGGGGTGACTCTGATGCCCTTGCACTTGAGCACCGAGTACAGCGACCCGTCGGGCTTCTCCACTAAGTACCGGTAGAGCTTGGGGCCTCCCGTGGTGAACTGTACCATGCGGCAGCCAGCAGGTACCTCGTCAGTCCACTGCCCCAAACTCGAACCGCCCGGAGGCTCGTACTCGCCCGGGGAGCAGCGGTATACAACCCTGGGAGAAGGAGGAGAATAAAGTGTTAAGGGGAGAAAGAGAGACAGAGACAGTGAAAAAATTACTTACGAATCGGTATCGGCGTAAATGACTCGGGTTCCTAGGCCCTCCAGAGCCTCGTAGAGTCGCAGCCGGGCGTGGGAGGTGGTGAAAACGCCAATAGGTACATTAGCGTACTTGAACGCCCGCTCGCCAGCACCGCCAAATCGGGGCTTGTACTCGAGCATCATGAAGCTCTCCCCAATTGGCTCGCACGACTTGACCTTGATCGAGGGGTCGGTCAGGCGCTGCAGCCACGCCTCGTAGCTGTCCACAATCTCTGTGGAGGTCAGGTCGTCGCGCTGGCAGAATTTGCCCCAGAGCCTGCAGGGAAAAATAAATTTTTTTTTGTAAGTAGAAAAACACGGCCCCCACTGCAAGTAGAAAAAACTTACGAGTTTAGAAAAATCTTGGCCACAAAGCGCAAGCCAGGATTCTCCTCCACCTTTTCCAGCCGGACGCCTTCGCGCTCGAAAAAGCTGGCCATGTAGGCAGCCTTGGCGTCCTCAGCCATCCCCGGCGAACCGCTAGACTCGGCTTTGAGCTTCAAAAAAGTGTTTACATAATCTGCAAACAGACCCGTGCGAGTCTCGGTCCAATAGGCCAGGGCATGAACTGACTGCAGCTTGTAACCCAACTGCAGGGCTTTGTGGAGCTCTGGGGTCGACCACGTGCCGCGGAGCATTCTCTCAGCGTCAGTGTGTGTACACTCGCTGCTGCACTGGGTCTCCATGCAGACGCGGCAGAGGCCGAAAACCAACTTCTTGTTAATCTTGGCGGGCAGTAGCGGGATGTGGAGATTGGTTGGCGGCAGAATTGACACCTCGGCGATGCCAAAATACCGGGCCAGCTGCAGCTCATCCAGTAGATGAGGCTCGGGGTGGTGTACCGGGTGCCCGACCGGGTACTTGTCAAACTTGTTGACAGTCGGGTAGAGCGACACCTAGGGGATAAGGATAAGATAAACTCAAACGCATGTCAACTGTGTGTGTACAAGTGTACAAACTTACCACATCCCGATAGCGCAGCTCTACAGTCTCGGTGGCCTCGGCGTGCGGGACAAAAGCCTCGGTACGGCCGCCAAACAGGGCTTCCTCCAGGCGAATAGGCTGCTGGACTGGCGCTCCCTCGTCCTGATAGTCGTGCTCCCACAGAACACGCACATTGTATGCAGTGGAGAGCAGCCGGGTGAAGCGCTCGGTCTCTTCATAAATTGCCCGCATTGGCTGGTTCTTGAGCGGGTGCAGCACGTCGCCGTTGGGGAAGCACTTGGGACAGCCATGGAAGAAACAGCCATGAAACTGCAGCACTGTCCTGGTCTCTGGGTCGAAGCCGTCGACCTTACGGCCCATGGCGAAAGCCTCGCCGCCAGAATCGGCTGTCCTCAACCGGCCGCCAAACTCGGTTGCATTTAAATGTGCCAGCCAGCACCGCGCCTTGTGCGACTGTACATCCGATCGGCGGGAAATCACCCCAAGAGTGTTGGGCTCCATAAACTTGGTGGTGAATACCGACATGGCCAAGCCCGCAATGGTGTTGGATTGGACAAATGCGTCCAGTCCGCAAATGTCCTTAATCAGGCGGGCATATTTCAGGCAGCCTTCCCGCAAAATTAACGTGTCCTGCAGGCAATAGTCCAGGTACGCCTTATTAAAATTAAACACCTGTCCCTCCTGCTTGGCCAGCCAGTCGGCGATGGAGTCATGCTGCTTATTCTTCTTCCCGCCGTACATATCAATTGAGCAGTAGGGACCGACGTACCCCCAATTTTGAGGCTGATTGAACACGTGCGGGAAATCTCCTTTGGTCAGTTGGGTGCCCAAACCAAGCGCCTTTGGGAATTGCGCCAGACCAATAGGGATGAAATTGAGGCTGTCCTTGAAGGTGATCTTGTCGCACTTCATGTACATTAGGCGGCTGTTCTGGAAGATCACTTGCGGCTTCTTCTTGGCCAGTCCGTTGAGTAGGGCGCCGAGCAGGAGGAATGCGTCATACGCAGAGCCATTGTGCGCAATTGCAATTGCCCCCTGCTTGAACACACTAGTCAGCCAGCAGTAAAAGGCATCGATAGAGTGCGGCCCAACCGAAACAAACTCTCGCATCCCACAGGCACAGTCATTGTGCGAGACACAGCTCGTAAAATCCAGCGCCAGATTGCGTCCCGCAATGCAATTGGCTGAGCTGTGTAGTCCCCCGCACGCGCTGCAGCGGGGCCTGGGGAAGAGTTTGGGACACGCCTCGCAGGAGGTGGCAGCCGTAACCAAGTGTACCCGGTGCTGCTTGTCAGAGTCCAAGTACGTCTCGAAATCATAGTAAACATACGGGGCGCTAGACTCTTTGGCTTTGGGCGGGGTGACAAAGCACTCGTGGGTGGCAGTTTCGTCGTACTGCTTGCAGACTGGGCACTTGGCATAACCACACTGATGCTCAGGGGGCTGGCCTACTTTTAGTTCTTCTAGATAGCCACACGTGCCGCAAACGTGGACCGAATCACAGCGCGATCTGCCCGCCTTATTCTTGCGCTTGTGATTTTCTAGGCACTGAGCATTATAGCAATTTAGCCCGCAATCATGGCATCTTACATATGCGCGGTTTGCCTTACAGTTGGAGCCCGGAGTCTTGCATGTACTGCAGGCATCAGCGCACTTGTGCTTCTCATAATTGCAGTCGTAGGCCATCTCGCACTTGGGGCAGTAGTGATCGGAGCCGAAAAACGCAGGCAGCTTGGTGACCACATTAAAGTGCTGCTCGACCAGGTGTAGGTGCAGAATCTCGGTGCCAGGCAGGTTGAAGATGCACCTGTTGGCCTCCTCTGCGCGGTACACGCGTACACCAAAATCGCGCCCCGGATGCAGCCGGTTCAGGGCACGGATCGCTTCGGGCAGTGCATCCACGCCGAAAGGACCAGCCTGCGAGACGGTTTGAAGAGTCTGTGTGGAGGGTAAAATATTTCTTTTAGTGTTCCTTATCGTAAAATTTCTTATCAGAAAATTTTAGTATTCCATGATACTGTGTAAAAATCTTATCAGAAAATATATCTTTTAGTATTCCATGATACTGTGTAAAAATCTTATCAGAAAATATTAGTATTCCATGATACTGCGTAAAAATTCTTATCAGAAAAATACTAGAAACTTACCGTGTAGAGGCCTGCCTCGATTTGTAGCTCAGCCACCAGCTTAGTCTGCGTGGGCGAATTGGCCTTGATCGTGCGCCACACCTTCTCGGTGATGGACTTGGCCACGAATTGCAGGTAGGCGCAGGCCACGACCAGAGCGCGCAGCAGGCATCTCTTGTCCGAGTTGGTGATGCGGACATAGTGCTTTGAAAAAGCGTGCCTCTCTTCTAGATGCCTGTTCTCGAGAGCACATCCACCTCGAGGTACCCAGGCTTTTAGCAGACGGATAGAAAAGTTGCTCGACAGTACGCTTGCGTCTGACTGCACAATCTTGTCAATGTGCTTAAACAACAATTCAGCCGTCATGCGGGCTGCACGCACCGGGGGAGTGTGGGCCGCTTTGAGCATGTTGTCGCTCTCGAATTTCGCGGCCATAAAGTCATCACCAGCCAAATCTTGCTTGAAAACTTCGAGCATGTCGGCAAACACCTCCCGCAAATCTTCGGTGTTGGTAATACGCACCACATACTCGACACCCTTTGCCCTAAACTTGGGCAGGTCGCGTTGATTATCCAGCCGGGCCGTAAAACCTGCATGGGGGAATGGGGGAGTGTGAGTCAGCCAGGGTCTGTGTGGGAAATGGGGGGCGGGATAACTCACCCGGTCCGGTAACAGATTCCGGCTGTGTTGGCGGGACAAACGCGTCTGAAAAAACACAAGGAGATAAAAAACCAGAAGAATCTGTCATTTTCCTGGCCCCAGCGTGTTTCCCCGCCCTAGCCCCAGCAATTTCTTAACAGAGTTTACTCTGCTGTCCCCGCAGCAACTCTGCAATTTCTTATCTGCACCCCCGCTGCAGCCTGTCGCAGCAGTCTTTGTTGTTTACTCTGCAACTCTCTGTCGCAGCAATTTGCACCTAGCTGCAGCCTGTCTGGGTAGCGCCCTATCTGCAGCCCCAGTCTGTCTCAGCAACTCTCTGCCCCCACCCGGCTGAAACTTGTCTAGCCTGCCCCAACGATTCTGCAGCAATTTCTTATCAGCCGCAGCACCCTAGCAACTGTCTGTTTTTGCAGCAATTTCTTATCAGCACACCCCTCCCTGTCTAGACAACACCCCACCCCAGTCTTTGTTTACTCACCCCTGCAACTCTCTGTCGCAGCAATTTGCACCCCAGCTGCAGCCTGTCTGGACAACACCCCCTAGCAGCAATTTCTTATCAGCACACACCCGGCTGTAACTTGTCTAGCCCTCCCCTGCAACTCTCTGTTACAGACCCTGCCGCAGCACCCCACCCTAGCAACTCCAGTCTAGACCCCTGCAGCTGTCGCAGCAGTCTTTGTTGTTTACTCTGCGGTCCCACAGACCCTGCAGCTGCTGCTGCTGCTCAGCCCCTACCCCCACCCTAGCAACTACAGTCTAGACAGAAATTAATTAAAACTTACCATAAAGACGTTGCCTCTTGTCAGCCAGAAAAGCAGTTGCGTTGGCGCTGCGTTTAGCCATTTTGCAAACAGAGAGCGAGCGGAGAGAGAAGGATTATCTCTCTACCCTGGCTCTGGGGGGTCTGTATATATACTAAAAAATCTGCTCAGCTCGCCTGTTATTGGTCAATCGCCAAAAACCAACCAAAATCATCAAAAATCACCCCCAAAATCACCACCCACCCCACCCTCCATCCGGGGGTATATAAGGCGCTGCACGGCTGTTAGAGAGCTCTCTGCTGCTGCTGCTGCTAAATCATGTCTTCTATCTCTCTATACGAAAACTTTGTGGCGCGGAAGCCCACATTTGAAACTGAACACAACTTGATTGAAATTCGGCGTCTCTACACCAACGAGGCCGGAGTGTGGAAGGACGGCTTCCCTGCAATCTACTTGAGCGAGCCAGAGTGGAAGAAGCTCGAAGCTGCGCGCCCTGACCTGGAGGCTGCTGCCCGCCTTCACGTGAACAAGCGGGTCCTGTTGGGCAATTTCAAGGCAGTTGAAGCTTCGCGAGGGAGGATCCGTTTGCTGCGCAATTGGCTCAATCAGGACCCAAAGTTTAATTGGCGCTACACGATCGAATTCACGCCTGAACTGTGGCGCAGGATGTTTGCCGCCCGTTTGGACAAGCTCTTCAAGCCGGCACCTGAGGCACCCCCTCCAGCCAAGCGAGTCAAGACAGAGGACAATCTGCAGGACTGCCTTGACAGCATCAAACCCTACCCTTGGGGAAATCTGTTTGACGAGGGTTGCTAATTGAGGCGTGCCGCATCCGTACAGCGCGAACCCGATTTTTGGTAAGCTTAATTTCATATAAATCGTATATAAATTACATATAATCTGTCTACATTGAATATTTTTTACTTTGACAGATGTTTCGAGAGCGCTGATGAGGAGGAGACTGCCCTGGCTGAAGATCGCGCTCGAGTTTGACTGATAAGGGAATTTCTCTTTGTACTCTGTTACTCTCTGCATGCACTGTACTTGGGCCTCGCAACACACTGGGGGATCCCTCAACTTGGAGAGCTACCCTCTGGGGATCCACTAAAACCCCGTGGGAGCTGCGGTAAAGTTTGACTGGAATTCTCTTTGTATGCGGTCTGTTACTCTACCTCCACTGTACATTGGGGCGGGATCCTTCCTCATTTAACACCCCGGAGCGCACTGTGCATTGGGGGGCGGGATTCCTTCATCATTTGACACCCGGGAGCGCACTGTACTTGGGATCCGCTAAAACCCCTATTTGTATGCGGTCTGTTATTCTGCCCGCCCTGTGCAATGTGAGGGGTCCTTGATAACCCCCCATTTGGGAGGATTGGAATGCTCTCTGCCTGAACTGTACTTGGGATCCCCGGCCCTGGGGAGGAATTTCTCTATGTTACTCCGCCCGCACTGTACATTGGGATCCCCCGGCCCTGGCTCTGGGGGCGTGTCTCGAATATCCTGGGCTGGATATTTTACTTTGCACCTACATTATATGCTTAATTTTGCATACATATGTTGTATTATACTTAACTTCCAGTGTGTGTATTTTATCCTATGCACTGAAATTTGTACCTGCGGGTTATTATGCAAAAATGTATCGTTTAAAATGCGCCTACATTATATGCTATGTAATTTTCTTGTATTATACTCAATTTGCACCTACATTGTGTGTATGTATGCACCTACATAATTGGAATCTAGAGTGTGTGCAATATACTGTGTGTATTTCCACCTATGTAGCGCCTACAGTACCTGCTTTGTCTATTTCTGCCCATGCACCTACATTGTGTGTTTTTGCTGCTCATATGGTCCAATATGTATTATGCGTCATTATTCACACCTACCAATATGTTTTATCTACTTTTTATGTAAATATACGCAATTTCATCTACTATAAGTAGTTTTCACTAGCCTAATATCGCTGACTAGATATCTTACATATCGGGAGAGTGGTAGAGTGTACATATCGCGAGAGTGTACACTCGGGGTGCCTGCGGCTCGGTAGAGTGTACACTCGGGGTGCCTGCGGCTCGGTAGAGTGTACACTCGGGGTGCCTGCGGCATGGGCGCCTGCAGCATAGGCGCCTGCTGCTCTGGAGGGCATACATATCGGGAGGGTGGGCATACATATCGGGGTACATATCGGGAGGGTGGGCATACATATCGGGAGGGAGGGCATACATATCGGGGTACATATCGGGAGGGTGCGCCTGCGGCATGGGCGCCTAATTGGCGCCTGGATAGCGCCACGCGCCTGCGGCGCGCGCGCCAGCCAATGAGAGGCGAGGAGGGTTGACACCCACCCCACCTCCAAAAAGGGCGGATCTACCAGTCCATAGTAGTAACATATTCAATGGAGCATTCCGCATAGGTTCTAATGATGCTTGACTTGACCGGCCTTAGTGATGAGGCTCTTGCTGATGCTGCGGGGCAATTAGTGATATCCTGTTTCCAACGGCTGGTTGCGTGCGTGATAATGACCAGTGAAATCGTGACGAAGTGAAATTGACTGCATGTCTGCCATTCCATCGCACAGATTCTCGTCACTTCGGGTCTGAGGTGTCACTTCAGGTCTGAGGGTGTCACTTCGGGTCTGAGGTGTCACTTCGGGTCTGAGGGTGTCACTTCGGGTCTGAGGGTGTCACTTCGGGTCTGAGGGTGTCACTTCGGGTCTGAGGATGTCACTTCGGGTCTGAGGGTGTCACTTCGGGTCTGAGGGTGTCACTTCGGGTCTGAGGGTGTCACTTCGGGTCTGAGGGTGTCACTTCGGGTCTGAGGGTGTCACTTCGTGTCTGAGGGTGTCACTTCGGGTCTGAGGTGTCACTTCGGGTCTGAGGTGTCACTTCGGGTCTGAGGGTGTCACTTCGGGTCTGAGGGTGTCACTTCGGGTCTGAGGGTGTCACTTCGGGTCTGAGGTGTCACTTCGGGTCTGAGGGTGCCATTTTAAAATATTAGGGTGTCATTTCAAATCTGAGTGTGCCGTTTGAAATGTCAGTTTTTTGTCGTGTTTAAACTAGAAGCCACAAAGTAAGCCCCATATACTATTAAAATTGTTCAATATAAGGTTCGGAGAGTACATGTATATACTGAGCGCAACTGATGTCGCTTACCATTATATAATGGCCTGACTTGTGACTCTGAAGCCTTCCGGAAAAAAGGATGTACAGCAAAAAGTATTAATAGATCTTTTTATAAACCAGCTGAAATTATACTATACTACTGGGTTCGCACTGTCGGCATTTTGCCTTTGATCTTTTGATCGTTCAAAGGGTTAGTTAGAATTGGTGATTTTTAATAATAGCCTCTGCAGTATCAGCCTGCCGCCGCCGATCCTGCTCAAAATGATAACGACTTCCACCCCTTTATCTGAGCAGCCGCTGTGGAGGGGTTGGGTTTAGTTGAAAGATTTACAACTCCATATATTATAAAATGATGAATGCTGGGCTAGTCAGGTCATTTATCTTTCAACCCTCGCTGCGACTGAGACAGCCAATGAGGCTTGCTGGCGGCATTGATTAAATAACAAAAAACTTCAAACTTCCCGAGAACTAAGGAAGGTCCTCAGCGAGCTTGAGACAATTGATTTCATGGGGCTTTTCGGGCGTTTATTTCTTTCTCTCTGCTTTCCGAGATTTTGTCTAATCGTGTCCTAACTATGCTACTGACGCAGTAGCAATGCAGAAATTTGACTTTAATAATGTTTTAAGTGCAGAATTAGTTTCGATATGCATAGTTTCGAAATCAGAGGTCGACAAAATTTTTAAGGAGAAAGAAGAGGCGAAGGAATAATTTGAACAAAGTACAAGAGAGGAGGCGAGAGGATAGGAGAAATGAAATTGGAGATGAGAGAGGAGAGAAGAGAATAGAGAGGATATTAGACAGAAGAGACCTGAGAAGAGACCTTGAGCGGACCGGATTGCTATTGTGAAGTTTCAAAGGACCCGAGGGCCATATAGAGAGGCTTCGCGGGCCGCATGTTGGCCCTCGAAGTTTGCCAACCTCTGTCTGAATGCTGGTTTTAGAGATACAGTGAGTTTCTGTTCTATATAGAAAATATTTTTGAGTTCACTGGCATCCCAAGGCGGCCAGTCAAAGATGGAAAAGATGGCGTGGTGCCAGGGTGCCCACAACCCAACTAAAAATATTAATTAATTTATTATAAATATATATGACCCGGAAATGCGGCTCTAATGAAGTAAAACAGCCGTTTGCGCACAAAAAAGACTGGAAGAAATTTGTACAACACAATTATCATAACACAAAACAATTACAACACAGCACAGAAATGCCACAACACAACACAGAAATACAACAACACAACACATAAATACAACAACACAACACAGAAAAACAACACAGAAATACAACAACACAACACATAAATACAACAACACAACACAGAAATACAACAACACAACACATAAATACAACAACACAACACAGAAATACAACACAACACATAAATACAACAACACAACACAGAAAAACAACACAGAAATACAACAACACAACACATAAATACAACAACACAACACAGAAAAACAACACAGAGATACAACAACACAACACATAAATACAACAACACAACACAGAAAAACAACACAAAAAACAACAACACAACACATAAATACAACAACACAACACAGAAAAACAACACAGAAATACAACAACACAACACATAAATACAACAACACAACACAGAAAAACAACACAGAAATACAACAACACAACACATAAATACAACAACACAACACAGAAATACAACAACACAACACATAAATACAACAACACAACACAGAAATACAACACAACACATAAATACAACAACACAACACAGAAAAACAACACAGAAATACAACAACACAACACATAAATACAACAACACAACACAGAAAAACAACACAGAGATACAACAACACAACACATAAATACAACAACACAACACAGAAAAACAACACAGAAAAACAACAACACAACACATAAATACAACAACACAACACAGAAAAACAACACAGAAATACAACAACACAACACATAAATACAACAACACAACACAGAAAAACAACACAGAAAAACAACAACACAACACATAAATACAACAACACAACACAGAAAAACAACACAGAAATACAACAACACAACACATAAATACAACAACACAACACAGAAAAACAACACAGAGATACAACAACACAACATATAAATACAACAACACAACACAGAAAAACAACACAGAGATACAACAACACAACACATAAATACAACAACACAACACAGAAAAACAACACAGAGATACAACAACACAACACATAAATACAACAACACAACACAGAAAAACAACACAGAGATACAACAACACAACACATAAATACAACAACACAACACAGAAAAACAACACAGAGATACAACAACACAACACAGAAATACAACAACACAACACAGAAATACAACAACACAACACAGAAATACAACAACACAACACAGAAATACAACAACACAACACATAAATACAACAAAACAACACAGAAAAACAACACAGAGATACAACAACACAACACATAAATACAACAACACAACACAGAAAAACAACACAGAGATACAACAACACAACACATAAATACAACAACACAACACAGAAAAACAACACAGAGATACAACAACACAACACATAAATACAACAACACAACACATAAAAACAACACAGAGACACAACAACACAACACATAAATACAACAACACAACACAGAAATACAACAACACAACACAGAAATACAACAACACAACACATAAATACAACAACACAACACAGAAAAACAACACAGAGATACAACAACACAACACATAAATACAACAACACAACACAGAAAAACAACACAGAGATACAACAACACAACACATAAATACAACAACACAACACAGAAAAACAACACAGAGATACAACAACACAACACATAAATACAACAACACAACACAGAAAAACAACAGAGATACAACAACACAACACATAAATACAACAACACAACACAGAAAAACAACAGAGATACAACAACACAACACCTAAAAACAACACAAAAACAACTGAAATAGCCTTCCGTTCAGTTCCAGACTACTATTTAGCACTTCACGATCTGAACAGTTTCAGTTCATAAGACAATTTTTATGTGACCCCTCACCGGCGCAGAGGGGGCGGCAACTCTCTCAAAACAGAACAACATTAAAAAGTTTGACCGCGGCGGCTCTGCGTGGTCGGTCGGGCTGGGGCTGGGACTCGGCGGCTTCTCTCTCTGATCTTTTTTCTAAGAGCCATGCATAACAGCAGCCACTGACTCAGCCGGGCCCGCAGTGGTCAGCCACCCCCCTCCCCGCCGGCACCAAACCAGCCACGGGGGGGTTTGGGGGGTTGGGGGGGGGGCAGTGGCCTGTTTCAGCGCGCCCCAACAGCAGGTCGTAAAACCGAGAAAGCATCGATGGCCCGCCGCCAGTCAGGCAGCCAAGCCAAGTGCGCCCCACCACCCCACCCACACCAATTTTAACAACCTTTTCGCTGCGCCCAGCTTATATTATATGAGCTGCAAAGGCTAGCTGAGAGAGAGAGAGAGAGCTGGGACGGGAGGAGGAGAAACGGCCTGCCTGACTTTCTGCCGAACAACTCCTAGGGTGCATGATACTGATAGGTATTGACTGTGGTGTTTATTAAGAAAGAAAATTGATTTCTTCTTGGTTTAGAAAGTTGAAAACAAACTACTGCAAACACGCGCATTAATCAAAGCCTCGTCGTCTGTCAAATACGAGCTACAGCTACAGGCCAGGTACCAGTACCACCGTGGACAGGTAAGTTGAGGCCATAACATTGTCATCGTCATTTCAACTCAAATTAGCTAACCTAACGAGTTTTATTTTTTTAAATAATTGACCTCCGCCTCCAACAAAAGCAGTCATTATTGTGTCCTGTACATGCGAGCTGCTGACGCTGACGCTGACGCCTGAATTGGCAGACCCGGAGACTAATTCGGTTATTGATTGCTCAGAAGCTCGTTTCTACAGGTGCGCAGACTGTGTTATTCAGCCGAGGACAGGTCCAGGTGTAACCTTTGCCCCTTTTACCCGCAGCCTTTTACCCGTAACCTGTGATACTATTGACGTATTGAGTGCCGGATCTCCCCACTATATATTTTTAATTCTACTCAAAATGTTAAAATCGATGTCGTGAGACTTAGTCGACAATCCACATTCGTTAACACGAGCGTACTGTAGAGGCCAAAGCTTAAATTTACGCAAAAATTACATCCTGAGAAGTTACCTTTTCCAGCTAGTCCTCCCGAATAAATTTAGCGAACATAGCCCGCCATTTTTCCAAACCTAAAATATCTCTACCTATAAAAATCAAAACTCTGTGTGTGTGTGTGTGTGGACAATTTTGATCGCTATGGACTCCCAAACCACTCAACCAAATAACACCAAACTTTACACCCACCCTAAACTCACTACGGAGAATGTCTTAGGCTACCTTTTAACTTCCTAGACTCAAGTCTTCCTACCTAAAAGTACAAAAAACTGCTCAAAATGCGCGATTTTTTCACTAAATCCTCCATAGCGCCGCTCCACTTCTACCGATTCTCTTCAAATTTGACACAGGCAATTTTCAACTATTTTGACACAATCGTGTAAAATTTCAAATCTCAAAGTTAATCCTGAAAGCCGCTGTGCACTTTTAAACTTAGGCTGTTTTTTTCAGCGAGGCAGCCACCCCAACCTCCGCCCGCCTGCCTCTCTTTCCCGATCTGGGCCCAGATGTGTAAAAGGGTTTCAAAATTGACTAACTTTCAGCTGCCATAAGTTTGCTCCAAGTAACGCGATTGACTTCAAACTTGACACAATTCTTCATTGACTTATTCTCTGTCTAAATGTAAAGTTTCAACTCTCTAACTCAATCAGAACAGAAACTGTAAGCATGTAAAGTTTGTCTGCTTTTTCTGTTGTTTGTGCCACTCACTCACTCATTCCCCCAGAGCCAGACGAAGGGTCAGGCGATAGGGCTCAATGTACATAGCGAATGTACAGTGTTTTGGAATAACTTTTTAATAGCCTTCTCTGTACCCCCGCGAGTGGAGAGGCGTGGAGAGGAGAGAGTTTAGCGAGAGATTTTTAGTATATAGGATTCAATTTCAAACCACTGTCCTCTGAATAGACAAGTCTGCAGCAGTTAAACAAGGATGGCAAATCAAGGCGATGTGGGATGGTTTGTAAAAATATCGAAAAATTAATGAATAACTGATTACAATGCAATCCTACTAAATTAGTTAGTTACAGCATGAAGCTTTTAACATTAAGATTCGCATAAGGTAACTTTAAAATTTAAATGGCTACGAAGAAATGCGTATTTCCTTGGTTGTTAGACTGCTGCAGACTGGTGGTGGAGCTGGAGAATGGAGATACACAAATTCCTCTCAGGGCTGCTAATTGGCCAGAAAGATGACGCGATTAAAGCATGAGAAATGATAACAAATAACAACCATGATAGTATTACTTCCCATCCCATGCACAAACTGGCTTTCGAAGCAGGGATCGGCAGATTTTTATCTCAAAGGCCAGATAAAGAATCCAACTCATGGCTGCGGGCTAGATGAGAGTGAAAAGGAAAAGGAATAGACTATTAGAAAGGGAGAAGGGGCGAGAGGGGGGATAAGAGAGCAGATAGAAGATAACAGGAGAGACGAGGGGGTTGAGGAGAGAGCAGAGAATATGGGACGAAGAAGCGAGAGGGGGAGAGAGAAGGGAGACGAAATAGTAGAGGTGAGAAGATGGAGAGAGAAGAGGGGAGAGATGAGACAGAGGATCGATGAGAGAGGAGAGTGGAGAAGAGTGAGAAGAGATGAGAGATGAGAGAACAGAGAGGCAAATGAGAGAGCATCGAGAGAAGAGATTAGAAAGGATAGAGAAGAGAGGAGATAAGAGGGGGAGAGAGAGGAGTGAGAAGAGAGGAGATAAGAGATGAGAGAGAGAGAGAGAGAGAGAGAGAGAGAGAGAGAGAGAGAGAGAGAGAGAGAGAGAGAGAGTTGAGAAAGAAGAGAGGACAAAGGAGAGATGATAGAGTAAAGGGAAGAGGAGGAGAGAAAAAAGAGATGAGATTGTAGAGATGAGGGAGATGAAAGGAAAGATGAGAGAGTAGAGATGAGAGATGAAGGAAGAGAGAGCAGAGTGCAGAGAGACGAGAGAAGAGAATAGAGGGGTGAGAGTATAGAAGAGGGAAGAGAAGAGAGGAGTAAGGAAAGAGAGGAGTCAGAAGAGGAGAAAGAGAAGAGTACACAGTAGAGAGGAGAGTAGAGATGACAGAAGAGAGAGGGATATGAGAGAGCAAAGATGAGAGTGAACAGACGATATAAGAGAGGAGAGAGGAGAGTGGAGAGAGAAGAGAGAAGACAAGAGAGGGAGAGAGTATAGAAGAGAGAAGAGAAGAGACGAGAAGAAAGAAGAAAGGAAAGAGAGTCCTGAGTCAAAAAAGGGGAAAGAGAGGAGTACAAGAAGAGAGAGGTGAGAGAACATATGAGAGCAAAGATGACAGATGAGAGAGGGGAGATGAGAGAGCAGAAACCAGAGTGAACAGACGAGAGATGGGAGAGTAGAGAGAAGAGAGGAGAGATAAGAAATAAGAGATGAGATGTGGGGACAAGGGAGAGATGAGAAGTGAGTGAGGAGAGAGGAGGGGAAGGGAGAGAATTGAGAGGACAGGGGAAATTGGTGAAAAGGACGAGAGAGGAGAGGAAAGAGAGGAGAGATTAGAGAGAAGAGAGATAGGACAGGAGAGAGCAGAGAGAAGAGAGGAGAGAGAGAAGAGAGAAATGAGAAAAGATAAGAGAGAGAGAGAAGATAAAAGAAGAGAAATGAGATATAAGAGAGCGAAGACGAGAGAGAAGGGAGGTGAGAGAAAAGAATAGAGGGGAGAGGGAAGAGACGAGAGAAGAGGGGAGAGAGGAGAGAGGACAGAGAAGAGAAGAAAGAAGAGATAAGAGGAGAAAAAGAGGAGACGAGAGACGTGAGAGAAGATAGGAAACAGAAAAGAAGATGGAAGTTTTAAAGGATGCAAAGTACATAGGGAGAGGCAGAGGTAGAGGCCAGAGTTTGCCTGACATTCTGCGCAGCACCCCAGCCAACAATATCAATGTTTGCTTCAAATCCTAATTTTACACGAATCTATACTCTATTTTATGTTTAACTCCATCCTAACTATTAACAAGTTTTTGTTTGAGTTTGACCTCAGATTTTAGATTACATGCAAAAATAATTCTGGGGAATGGAGTTCCCCGGGTTCAAAATCCGCGGGTTTCAACAGCTTGTCATAAATATAAATTGAAAGAGTTTCCAATTCCATGCAATTCAAACTTCCAACCTCCAAACTTCCAATCGCATTAGACCTAGGTAGGTACACCGATTTCACAGATATTAGAATAGAATAACTAGGTAGGTACACCGATTTCACAGATATTAGAATAGAATACCTAGGTAGGTACACCGATTTCACAGATATTAGAATAGAATAACTAGGTAGGTACACCGATTTCACAGATATTAGAATAGAATAATAAACTCAGCACATTAGCGTGTAAGCTACTTTCAGTTCAGTAGTAAGTTTAACTAAATCATTTTAATGTTTTATTAAAGCCAGGCTTATTTATTGGCTCTTCCCCCAGCTTAAACCCTCCAACCTCGCCTTTTCACACTAGCCCCTGCAGCCCAATTTTTATTACCTCTCGGAATTCCAGCCTAAAGCTGCCATGTACATTTCAGTGGACTGGCCAATGTACATTATGGCTGAGCCAATTAGCAAGTTGTTTATGCCTGCATTCCTGCAAGCTAAACTTATCAAAGTCATCTCAGCTAGCTGCTTTAATTTTTATAGCTCGTAAAATAGCTTCTAGTTTATCTAAAATAGCCCAACTAGTTATTCTAGTATCTGTGTAATCGATTTTCAGTTTAATCAAAATTTGTTTATCCTTAGTAGTCTACTGAAAGTAGCGGTATAGTGAATTAGCTTTAAAATTTGCTTCAAGCGCAAGCCCATCAACAGTCATTTTTACGCTTTCCCGATCGGCCAATGTATTAATTAGCAACGAAAGAAGAATAGTTCCAGTGGTATGTCCGTTGCTTTGTTACTAGGGGGGGGGGGTGATCAGTGATTTCAGTGATCTGATCACACAGGGTCCGAGAATAAACTTAAGTAATCGATTTTTTCTCTTTTGTATTTTTCAATACTCCATTTTTAATCCCCGTATAATTTTTATACTGCAGCATTGCTTCCTTAGACAACGGCTTTTGCTTTCAAGAATATTTTACGTTTTAAATAGCTGCTAGAAGAATGCGATGGGAAAATACTGTTTGAGACAGTTCGAGCTTCTCAGAAGTGAAGCAGCTGTGAGTTTTCCCCTTTAATCGCAGTCACCCGCATCGGAGAAGAAATACAGAGAGTCAACGGCAATGACCTGCTTCCAGAAGATAACTCGCTGTTCAAATCTAATAGCCCAAGTGGTTCCAAAGACGAAGACTGCCTGAGACTGACAAACAACAGGGAGATGGCGGATAAAGCCTGCGACACTCGCCTCGGATTTGTATGCGAGTTTGCGAGTCAGAAAGTCCCAAACTCGACTGCCGGCACATGGAAGGTTGCCAATATTAAGCAAGAGCTGTACAAATCCAACTACTGCTTCAGCGATGTGCCAAAATGCGAGCAGCGCTATGAGGTGCACTGCAGCCGGCATGCGTACAACAGCAAGCTGAGAGCCTGCCGCCTGCTGCTGTTCACCGACGCTCAGGTGGAGGCGGAGATCGAGACGAGCGCCGACTGGGTCAAGTTCAGCGTGCACTGAAAATTGAATTTTTATTTTGGCGTTTGACAACAATCAACATTTAGGTTGCTAAAGGTATAACAGAAGTAACAAAACAAGAAGTCTGACTTTTATGCAGAAAAATGTCCGTAAACGTTAGAAAGATGTAGTTAGTCAATTCTGAACAAATAGGATGTCACTGTAGTGTCAAATGCTCGTACATGTAAAAGTATAGAGAAGGCCTTTTTCAATATCATTGTTTTTTCTCAATCTATAAGAAAGACTGTCCCAAATCCTATTGAAACCTTTCCGAAGAGCTATTATTTTTATGTACAAATACTGTGATGCTTGATGAGGAGTGAGGATGCACCTGAGGTCTCATCAGGGGCGTAGCCAGGAATTTTGATTGGGGGGGGGCCGTGAGTTAGGGGGCGCCAGCTTCTTATAGGGGGGGGGCGCCAGTTTTTTTTAGGGGAGGGGGCGCCAGTTTCTTTTAGGGGGCGCCAGTTTCTTTTAGGAGGGGGGCGCCAGTTTTTTTTAGGGGAGGGGGCGCCAGTTTCTTTTAGGGGGCGCCAGTTTCTTTTAGGAGGGGGGCGCCAGTTTTTTTTAGGGGAGGGGGCGCCAGTTTCTTTTAGGGGGCGCCAGTTTCTTTTAGGAGGGGGGCGCCAGTTTTTTTAGGGGAGGGGGCGCCAGTTTCTTTTAGGGGGCGCCAGTTTCTTTTAGGAGGGGGGCGCCAGTTTCTTTTAGGGGGGCGCCAGTTTCTTATAGGGGGGCGCCAGTTTCTTTTAGGGGGGGGGGGGGCGCCAGTTTCTTTTAGGGGGAGGGGGGCGCCAAGGCCAGAGTTGGTGATTATGGGGGGGGGGAGGCCACGGCCCCCCTTGCCCCCCCTCTGGCTACGCCCCTGGGTCTCATCTCATTCTCTCTTGTACTCTTAGTAGGCTGGCTGAACAATTTTCTTAATTGTTTATTATATAGTAGCTTTGCTTAACTACGAGTATTTTTTGTAAGTCGTATATGAGCGTATTGCACTTTGTTTCTTTAAAGTTGCTTCTATAGAGGCTTCTCCCATTTAAAAAAAATTTTTGTGGCTTACGATCTGGCCGTTTGCGAGGGCTTTCCCAAAGTAGTGTTACTTTTCATTATAGCTCTCGTTCTGATGATCCAAATAACACATAGTTTCGCACATTTTTAGCGGCAATTCTCTTCTCCATATTAATGTGAGCATCTTTGGTATTTTTGACATGCTTATTACTATGTTTTTATCCTCCATTTTTATTATTTATGAACGCACCTGTCAATTTCAAGTTTCTTAGGGGGTTAAAACATCGAACGAGCCATCTTGACGTAGCAGCAGCACCCTGTGATTGACATGGCTGACAGGGCTTCTTGACCTTCTCTATCGCGGATGCACCTGTTGTCTGATCCCTTGTTCAGTAGCTGAATTAGGCACCTCTGCTTTCAAGTGCTGAACTCAGAAGGTTAAATAATAAAGTGGAAATAAACTACAATAATATTCCTCCTATCTTTGACATGTAACACGCTCTACCAGCCGTCCCTTTTTGCAGACTTTGTTGAAATGTGTACGAGTAGTTCGCTTGATGTTAAGTTGAAGAAACATCCAAATGAATTATGAATCACAAAAATATCATAGAAAATAAGCAGGCGCTGTTACTGTACGATGGAAAAAAACTGGAAAAAGGAAATATGTCAATACGACTACTGCCAGTAGCAATGCTGCTTGTCATTCCACAGAGCGAACTGTCAGTGTCGGCAGGAGCTTGGCGCAGTCAAAGAGGCTGTCCAGCCAGTCCAGGGACCTCACGGGTCCAGCTGCTGGGTGTCGACGTTCAGCTGCAGGCCGAACCTCTTGAAGGTGATGATGTTGAAGAAGTTGGTCAGAGCCTGCAGGTCCTCCTCTGTGATGCTCCTTGGAATCCGATGGAACTTGTACTTCTCCGACTGGTAGATGCCGCCCAGCACGGACTTGGACTCCTTGATGATGAGCACATCCGGTGCCAGCCGGAAGCGCTGCCGCACGTTGGCGATCAGGAAGTTGAAGGTGCCGTCCTCGTTCCGGTTGGACAGAACCGTCACCCACGCGTTGTGGCCGCCGCTGTTCACGTCGAACAGGAAGTCGTTCTTGTTCCAGTCCTGGTGGCCCACGAACTGCACCATCTCCATCACGGCGCTCACCTGAGGCAGGTACTTTGCGGGAAAGCCGTACAGCCGGTCCAGCATTCCGAGAAACCGCGGCAGGAAGACTGGGTTCATCCGGGAGATCACGTGGGCCCGCGACTGCATGGAGAAGAAGTCGAAGCCCTTCCCGATGATCTTGCCGACAATCTGCGACGTCTTCTTGGTGGAGAAGGTCTTGGCGATCTGACCGTACAGCTTGACGCCTGCCTGCACCGCGGCGATGTACCCAACGGCTGCAGACCTTCTGAAGCGGGCGCCTCTCACCGGGATGTCCAGCATGAGGGCGAACCTGCGGAAAGCGGCCAGGTCGAAGAACGCCATCAGAACGTCGAGGTCGGCGTCCCGAATGGACGCGGGGACTTTGTGGATGACGGTCTCGGATGAGCCGAAGGCGCCCCACATCGAGCTGGACTTTCGCTCGACCACCAGCAGGTCCGGAGCGAGCTGGAACGACGTCTGGAAGTCGGCAATCACGAAGTCAAAGCCCCGGGAGCCGCCGTTGTGCGCCAGGACGCTGACGAACTTCGTGGAGCCACCCGAGCCGGAGCGAAACAGGATGTTGAAGTCGTGCCACTCGCTCTGTCCGAGGAATGGCAGCAGGTCGAAGACGCCCCGCCTCACCTCGCTTCTCACGGTCGGTGACACGTCAATCATGTTGAGCGCGTACTCAACAAAGCTGGGGTACTGGCTGGGATCGACCTCTGCGATCGCCTGCATGGAGGCGCTCTGGCTGAAAACCTCGAAGCCTCTGCTGGTGATTCTTCGGATCGGCGTGGACACCGTCAGCTCCTGCCTCTTCACGAGGTCACTCAACCACTGGAACTTCGACAGGAAGCTGCTCACGCCGGTGCGGAGCGAATCCTGGCTTCCCGCCGACCTCCGAGACCTCCTGAGTGAAGCCGGTTGAGCAGCCATGGCTGGGTGACTCAGGATCCGACTTGCTGCTTCTCGCCTGAGCAGTGCCGTCAGCGCCGGCATGTCGCGGAATGCCGGTCCCCACTGCGCCTCATCGCAGCGTCTCCATGGCAACGCCCAGTCTCCGCAGTCCCTAGACGCGAAGCTGCACGAGACGAGAGTGGAGAAAGCGCCGAACTGGATGGCGCTTCCGGAGGTCCGGGCGGAGCCGACGAACAGCTGGTAGCGACACAGCGGCACCTCGACCTCAATCGCGAACGAGGTGGCCGCAAAGTCTTCGGACTCGGCAACTCGCAGCAGCCGGCTGACGAAGTGGGCGGGCAGGAAGCGCAGCTGCTGGACCGCCTGTGCCGCGTCCACCGAGCCCTCGACAAAGCTGACGTCCTCCGCGGAGCTCGTGAAGTTGCGCACCAGCCGAGCGGCGTCAGCGGCCTCGGTGGCGGCCAGGCGGCTGGCGAAGCTGGCCAGGGACGCTCGAAGGCTTCGCTGGTCGGCCGCGGGCAGTGGGTCGGCGACGACCAGAGCGCCGCAGAGGACGAACAGCAGAGGCAGCAGAGCGCGCATTGCAAAGTGCATCGGACTGAGTGCTCAGAGGTGTTTGCTTTGAACTGACTGCTCGGAGATGAGCTCAATTAACATCTGCTCTATCAGATCCGATGGTCTTTTATACTGTTTAAGCGGAAATGCACCTGCAACGATCAGTTTGCAACCGCATGGCCACCGCAGACGTGAGCGGAGGCGTTCTCTGATAAGGTTATTTTTTAGCCGAACTTTTCCTGACTGCATGGGCGGCTCGTGTGAGCGCCAATCTTATCAGCGAACCAGCGTTTCCGACTGCTGGATTTGGGCATTCGAGTGCCGAGTGCGTCGGAAAGGAGACAGAGCCTTTGGAGTGTTGGCAAGGTAACCCGTGAAACCGTAGCGAGCGATGTGCTGTTTCAGCCGCACGCAGCTACGGCTACTTGATGCCTGCTTGCTCAGCGATTTCCCATACTTTTTACTGCTTTATCCAAATTAATGTGAAAATATTTCTGCTGTTTGGATAAATGGATATACGTCAGATACTTTTGCATTTAAGAAAAACCCATTGGGTGAACGTATTTCAATCATGTATTTGAGGCTGGGAAACAAAGGTTTTCGCTTCATTGGTGTGAAGGTTCATTCAAGGTCAGTTTGACGTCAGAACACGCTGAACTTGACCCAGTCGGCGCTCGTCTCGATCTCCGCCTCCACCTGAGCGTCGGTGAACAGCAGCAGGCGGCAGGCTCTCAGCTTGCTGTTGTACAGCACGTGTCTGCAGCTGGCCGCACGTGTTGTACTCGCGGGCTGCGATCTCGTCTAGCCCGGTCGTTTTGTTTCCCCGGGGTAGCGGGTTCGGTGCGGGACTGCCTTGGGCGCGCGGCGGAGGGATGGACAGAGGACGAACGACTGGCGCTCCTCGAGGCGGATGGCCACTCCGAGGGGAAGAGGAAGAGATGCGACCCGGGGCGCACAGGCATTCCTTGGTCACGGAAGGCTCGGGGTACTTCCGCGGTCAGCGGAGCGGATAGCCACTCAGAGCCGGCCCGGGAGTCACCGAGGTGAATGTGGAACGAGGTGAAGGTGAAGGATTGGCCGGGGCGTACAGACACTCCGGACCAATCAAGAGATACGATACAGACATTCCAAGCCAATCGAAGAGTGCAGGTGAGCAAGGGGGTGAGTAGGTGAAGCGATGAGGCGGCGAGGATGGAGGGAAGACACGTGCAGAGAGCCCCAAAAAACGCGAACGCAACCCGAATAAACGTAATTTAAGCTCACCGGGCGGGGTCAAACCGACTCATGCAACGCAGTTTATTTGGCCGTAGTAACTGTTCTGGCAGCTCGGAGACGGCGGGTGGCACGGATTAGCTTGCTACGAAGTGTTCCGATAGTTTACTGGGCTCGTGCAGTTTTGTACTTTTATGATAGTTTTCTTACTCAGTTGCTGGTGTAGCTCTAACCGCAAAAACCAAGCAGCGTGCCACCGGCCGGCTCCAAGCCAGCTAATAAATAGTATGCCAAAAAATGGAGGAGTGGGCCAAACCGGCCTGAGCGCAAATACTCACACAACAGAACCCCGCGAGCACCCCACCCTAGCCCAGCCAATCAAAACACGCGCTGGGTAAGGCTTTACGAACGAGGGGGGGGGGGTAGAAAAGCGAGGGTCTGCCGGCCCAGCCAGCCAATCAGAGCACACGCCGGCTGCCTAAAACCAAAGCCGGCTGAACCAACTCAAACCAGCTAGGCCGGCAGACTGGGCGGTTCGCATGCACCAAAAAAAACAGGTTGATGAGAAGGTCATTGTGGCGCAGGCCACAACACCCTTCCCCGCAAAAAAAAACAAAAAGGGAAAAAACACAAAAACGAAAAAACAACGCGATGACTCCAGCAGCAGCAAAAAATCGTACTGTACGTGCCGCGCTCTTATTATGACGCAACTGGCGGAGGAAAATGACATAATGACGCAAATGGCAAGGGAGCGGGAGAGTGAGCCACTGGCGTCGGACAGCGGGACGCAGGCGCCGGAAAGCGGGCCGCAGGCGCCGGACAGCGGGCCGCAGAAGCCGGACAGTGGGCCGCAGAAGCCGGACAACGGGCCGAAGAAGCCGGACAGTGGGCCGCAGACGCCGGACAGCGGGCCACAGACGCCGGACAGCGGGCCGCCGACGCCGGACAGTGGGCTGCAGACTTCGGACAGTGGGCCGCAGACGCCAGACAGCGGGCCGCCGACGCCGGACAGCGGGCCGCAGACTTCGGACAGTGGGCCGCAGACGCCAGACAGCGGGCCGCCGACGCCGGACAGCGGGTCGCAGGCGTCGGAACGCAGGCCGCAGGCGTCGGAACGCAGGCCGCAGGCGTCGGGAAGCGGGGCCGCAGGCGTTGGACGCGCACTCCCGCCCCTCTGTCAGCCCTCGTCTCAATGAATCTTAGGGACTATCCCGGTGAGCTTCCGGGACACGCATTCGCATTCGAGGGGGACGACTATGATAAGATGAAGATGAAAAGAGAACAGAAGGGAGAACAGAAGAACACGCTTCCCAGCCTGTCCGCACCGACCCCCTACCCCGCGATCCAGGCCAAACCCCGCAGAAGCCCCAGCAGACGCCCGCCGTTAAACAGTCGGAACTCCGGAATCGCGACCTCGGTGATGAACCTCGAGCTCCGGATGAAGGCATCTGGCCGCCACTTGCGCTGTGAGTGACCACAAAACTTTTTACCAACATCCCGGCTGAGGAACTTCAGAACCTGCTCAAGCAGAGCCGTAATTTCTCGCCGATGGTCCCGACGCTCGCGGCGACATAGCTCGACAATCTTCGTGAGGACCCGGAACGTGGCTGCCCAAGCTCCATGCAAGATTTTCTTGGTGTTCTTGCTTGGGGTAAAGTGCTCACTGGGCGGTTGATGACGCAAAATGACGGTAACTAGGCGGTTGATGACGCAAAATGACGATAACGGGGCGGTTGATGACGCAAAATGACGGTAACTAGGCGGTTGATGACGCAAAATTACGGTAACTAGGCGGTTGATGACGCAAAATGATGATAACTGGCCCGCGCCCTAGTAGTACAGAGGCACCCCGTAGCGCTGCGGAACCCTTCGAGTCCGGAGTGGCCGGCCCGCCCTTGTATCGCCGGTCTCCTCCCTCTCGGGCGCTTCTTCCCCAGGCGCTTCCACCTCCAGCGCTTCCATCTCCGGTGCTTCCATCTCAGGCGCTTTCATCTCAGGCGCTTCCATCTCCGGTGCTTCCATCTCAGGCGCTTCTATCTCAGGCGCTTCCATCTCAGGCGCTTCCATCTCAGGCGCTTCCATCCGTCTCTGCCACTGGTATTCACCGTCGTCCTCAGATTCCTCCTTCTCCTCGCCCGCTGGTTCCGCTTCCGCAGCAGGGTCGGGCTGCCGCTCCATCCGGGGAGCTCGACGGGGCCCTTTAGCGTCGTCAACGGGTTTCACCCGGTAGCGAGGCAAGAGTTTGTTGAAGTGCACCACCTTTGGAGCGAACTCTCGACCTTTCACCTTCCTGTCATACCAATCCTTCTGCACCCTCTGATAGGACGCTGTCTTCTCCCGTACTTCTCGGTGAGCTTCCTCGAGAATCTCTCGCAGGTGCTGAACTTCCTCGCAATATGGCTCGATCTCCGGGGGCCGGGCTATTCCTATATCAACTGGTAGGGCCATCTCGTGGCCGTGCAGAAGAAAAAAACGGCGAATATCCCGTACCACGATGAACGCTCGAACGGTACGCCATGAGTGCGGCACATACGAACTCGTCCCATCTCTTCTGGTCCGGCGCATCGACAAGATGGCTACGAAGCACTGCCGTCAGCGTCTTATTGAAACTCTCGACCTGTCCGTTCCCCGCAGGGTGATAGGCAGTCGTCCGAGTCTTCCAAATATTCAGATTCTCACATAGTTGGCTGACTAACTGGGACTCAAAGTTGGCTCCCTGGTCGGAGTGGATAATCCCGGGTGTCCCGTAATGGCAGATCCACTCTTCCAGCATCGCCCTCGCACAGGTGCTCGCCGTTTGGTCTGGCACGGGGACAGCCACCGGCCATTTGCTGTACGCGTCTTGCATTGTTAAAACGTATTTGTTGCCGCGATTGCTGGTCGGTAACGGCCCGATTAAGTCCACCATTACTCTTTCGAATGCTCTGTTGCTCGCGATGGGCTCCAAGGGTGCTCTTCGACGCATTCGCGGTTTGCTTCGGTTGCAGACATCGCATCTCCTCACATACTCCTCGACTTCCCGCTTGAGACCCGGTCTCCAAAATCGGCTTCTGATTTTCTCGATTGTTTTCTTGACTCCGAAATGTCCTCCACCTGGGCCGCAGTGAAGAGCTTGCAGGACTTCGCCGACCATAGCCTTCGGCAGCACAATCCGTGGTGCGTAACGCCCGACGCCCTTGATCATGAGTACTCCCTCCGTGAGCTCCAGCTGAGGCATCTGGGCCCAAAAAAAGGCCCGAGCCGCGGGCGACGCGTTTCGTGGTGGCCCCCCGAATACCGCGCTGGTTCTCACAGCTGCGCTGCTGGGCCCGATGTCATTGTCGGCCGTCTGTGCTGCCACTAGGTCGCCTGGGTCGATCGTTCCGCCTAGCGCCGTCGCTCACACCGCGGGGCAGTCATGAATTTGGCAGGATGGACAGCTGTCCATTTCTGGATGCCGTCGTAGCGGTTTTCGCGACAAGGCGTCCGCGTTCTGGTGGCGGGCTCCAGGGCGATGCTCCACATAGAAGTCGAAAGGTGCCAGTCGCTCCAACCACCGTGCCAGTTGGCCTTCGGGTTGCTTCATGCTTCGGATCCATTGCAGGCTGGAGTGATCGGTGCGAACGCGGAACCTTCGACCGAGTAGATAGTATCGGAATTTTTCCACAAACGTCACTACGGCCAGGAGTTCGATTCTTGTCGTGCAGTAGTTGAACTCGGCGCCGTGTAAGCGTCGGCTTCCGTACGCAATGACCCGCTCGGACCCGTCCTCCTGGATCTGCGACAACACCGCCCCGAGGCCCTGCCGAGTACTCCCATCCATGTCCAAGATGAACTCTCCCGCTTTGGCTTCGAAATTTGGGTACGCCATGACGTGACATCCGGTCAGCTCTTCTTTGAGTTTTTTGAAGGCCTCGTCGTGTTCAGCGCTCCAGCGGAAGTTCTTGTCCTTCTTGGTCAGGTCGAACAACGGCGCGGCGACAAGCGAGAATTCAGGTATGAAGTTCCTGTAGTACCCCGCCAGGCCTAGGAATGACTGCAACTCCCTCGTGTTTCTCGGTGTATTCCAATTGTTGACTTCCTTTATTTTTTCAGGGTCGACATCTATACCGTCCTCCGACACAACGTGCCCTAAGAATTTCACTCTGTCTGCCAAAAATCGGCATTTAGATGGCTTCAGTTTGAGATTGGCGGCCCGTAGTCGTCGAAACACCGCTTCCAGGTTTTGCAGATGTTCTGGGACCGTTCGCGACCAGATTATGATGTCGTCGATGTACACGAGCGCCATCTTCCAGAGGAGATCATGCAGCACCATGCTCATCAGCCGAGTGAACGTTGCCGGTGCATTGGTCAGTCCAAACGGCAGGACATTGAACGCAAACTGTCCTCGGTGCGGGACCACAAACGCAGTCTTGTGCCGATCCTCCCCTTTGACGGCGACTTGCCAATATCCGGAGAACAGGTCAAGAGTCGAGAACACTGCAGCACCTCTTAGTGCTTCGAGGGCGTCATCAACCCGCGGGATCGCGATGGCATCTCTTACTGTTAGTTGGTTCAGTTCTCGATAATCGATGCACAGCCGCAGCTCTCCGTCCTTCTTACGGACACACACCACCGGTGAGCTCCACGGCGATTATGTCGGCTCGATCTTCTTGGTCGCCAGCAGCTCATTCAACTTCAACCGGTCAACTTCACCACGCCAATGGGGGGGGGGGGCAGCCGCCGCGGGGGCTGCTTCACCGCCGGTCCAGTGGTCTCGATTTCGTGCTGCACTAAATCGGTTATCCCGAGTTGTGACGCGTCCTCGGCTAAGACGTCTGTGTAGCGATTGATCAGTTCCAGGAAATTCTTGCGATCGACCTCTGTGAGCTTCTTGGACCCGTGCTCGTTCAGGGACGCCTCCGGATCCCAGGGGTCGCTGTTCCTCAAACCCGAAACTGGAGCTCCCTCGTCGACGCTGACCATCATCACTTCCTGAGCTGGATCCGCCGGCCGGAACCAGCCAATGACAGCTCCCTTCCGCAGTCGAAGTTCCGAATCCGTGATGTTTGCAAAGTGCACCGGAAGAGTGTTCCCCGGCTGGACGAAGCATACACTCCTGGCTTACATAGGTCGTTCGTCGCTTTTTGGTCGCTTGTCTGACTCAGCAATTCCCAACACTCCAACATTTCGAGTCTCCGTCCTGCGGATTCTTGCTGAGGCGGTGATCTCGTGGTGCGCGGGTATAACCACATTCTCGCTCAGGTACAGCCTGCAGATTACGGGCTTATGTTTGGTCTCTCTTATCGGCACTCTCGATCCATTTACATGAAATATTCCTCTGGCAAAATCAATTAGACAGGCGTGCCGGCGCAAAAAATCTGTGCCCAGCAGTAGCTCATATCCGACTCCTTGGACCACTGCGATTGGCGTCTGCAGGACTTCCGAACCGAACTGTAGTTGCGGTGTAACGCACCCTTGGACCTTCATAGGGGTCCCATTCGCGGAGATAAGGTCTGTATTGGTTGGACTAAGTTCCGCTCGAAAAACCCGACTCAATCGTTGCCAGGTTTTCTCATTCACCAGCGACATCACCGAACCCAAATCTAGCAGACACGGCAGCTCGACTCCGGCGATCTTCACGGATACATAGACGGACACCGGATGAAACGCTGTGGCAGGACGGTCCTCGCTCTCTGAGTAGCCCCCCTGATGTCCTGCCGTATGATGCTCAGGAGGTGCTACGCCGCCATGTGATGGGGCTTCTACTGTCTCGGCGGAACCCCCTCGCCCCTGCGGGGGTTCCCCTTGCCGTTTCCCTGCTGCTGGCGAGACGGGCAGTTCGTAGTCAGGTGTCCCGGTTTCTTGCAAGTGAAGCAGCGAACTCCCCCGCCTTTGGACTGTCCATGGGTGGTGTCTTCAGCCCGTTCGGCCGCCCGGCTGCTGTCACGCAGTGCATTGCGTTCTTCACCTGCAGCAGGTCAGCGTGGCAGAACTCGGAGTTGGGGTTGTAGCTGGTGCGCTTGAACGGAGTCCGCAGCCATGAGGCTCCAGCTGGAGCTTCTCGCGGAGTCTCAACGAACTCGCAGGCAAAGCCAGCCAGCGCTGAGCACTTCATGTCGACTATCTTCGCATGTGATGTGAAGTACCACGCGATGCAGTCCTCATATCCTCCAGAGTTGCTCGGATCATTTCTATGCCACAGTGAGTCATCCTTTGGCAGCTGGCCGTTGCCGTTGACCCTTTGCCAACCCGACCTGCTCGTGCCTCTCTCCTCAGCCAGGTCGGACACTCCGAGCCAGATGTTGCAGCCACAGTTGAGACTCGGCATGCTGCCCAGCAACTGCAGCGAGCTGTACGAGTTGAGCAGCTCGCCTCCGATCGATGCGCAGTGCCGATTCGCTGAGCACCAGCTGTGGCTGTGAGCTGTGCTCACGAACACGCATTTGCCGGCCTCGAGACGGAACGGAGCGGGGCACGGTTGAGCTGACGGCCAGAGCAGCTGGCAGACCGCCGCTTGCAGAGCGAGTGCTGTGGCGATCTGATGGAGCTGCATGCGGATGTTGGGGCTCACCGATGAGATTCAGTTCTGTCAGGGCTTTTACCTTGCGAAGCGTAGCTATTATAATTGATCTCCTGTCATTTTATTTTTCTGCTCACGCTTTTAATTGCACTTGGCTTAAAAGCTACTATTCAAGAGTAACTTTGAAAGCATTAAAATCTTTTTATAGCTCGTATTGTAATAGACAGCT
>NIVC01000024.1:830000-893436 GCA_002269645.1 Macrostomum lignano
ACCTGTAGGACTCAGAGATCACCTGTAGGACTCAGAGATCGCCTGTAAGTCTCAGAGATCACCTGTAAGACTCAGAGATCACCTGTAGGACTCAGAGATCACCTGTAGGACTCAGAGATCACCTGTAGGACTCAGAGATCACCTGTAAGACTCAGAGATCACCTGTAAGACTCAGAGATCACCTGTAGGACTCAGAGATCACCTGTAAGACTCAGAGATCACCTGTAGGACTCAGAGATCACCTGTAAGACTCAGAGATCACCTGTAAGACTCAGAGATCACCTGTAAGACTCAGAGATCACCTGTAGGACTCAGAGATCACCTGTAAGACTCAGAGATCACCTGTAAGACTCAGAGATCACCTGTAAGACTCAGAGATCACCTGTAAGACTCAGAGATCACCTGTAGGACTCAGAGATCACCTGTAAGACTCAGAGATCACCTGTAAGCCTCAGAGATCACCTGTAGGACTCAGAGATCACCTGTAAGACTCAGAGATCACCTGTAGGACTCAGAGATCACCTGTAAGTCTCAGAGATCACCTGTAGGACTCAGAGATCACCTGTAGGACTCAGAGATCACCTGTAGGACTCAGAGATCACCTGTAGGACTCAGAGATCACCTGTAGGACTCAGAGATCACCTGTAAGACTCTCATAATTTGCAGATTCATCTAGAGCGCGAAAGACGCAGGGCAGAGTCGGAGGCGGCGCAGCGGGTTCAGCAGCACGCTGCAGCGCTGATGGAGCGCCGGAGGCTGGCTGCCGCATCCGCCGATGCCTTGGGTCCCGATGGCCAAAAACTGACCGCTGCTCAAGCGGTGGAGGCAGCTCGAAGAGACGTTGAAATTGTGAGTTCACTGGAGCCGTTGAAAAGTACTCTAACTGGAATGGAAATAAAAACAATTTATTTATCATTCTCACAATTGGCTACTGTTGTTTGTTTCACTCAGTAGCGTATTGCGGACGCAATATTATAAAGTTTCAATATCCTGCTTCACTGCTGCACCTGTGTTTCGATTCCGTCACTGCGATATTTAGTTGAGATGCTTAACAACTGCCAAGTTTACTAACATATTCAACTCGTTCTGTCCACTGAGGTGCCGTTCATGTAAATATTGATCTAGTAGACATTGTCAGTATTGATCTAGTAGACATTGTCAGTATTGATCTAGTAGACAATGTCAGTATTGATCTAGTAGACAATGTCAGTATTGATCTAGTAGACATTGTCAGTATTGATCTAGTAGACAATGTCAGTATTGATCTAGTAGACAATGTCAGTATTGATCTAGTAGACAATGTAAGTCTTGATCTAGTAGACATTGTCAGCATTGATCTAGTAGACATTGTCAGTATTGATCTAGTAGACAATGTCAGTATTGATCTAGTAGACAATGTCAGTATTGATCTAGTAGACAATGTCAGTATTGATCTAGTAGACATTGTCTGTATTGATCTAGTAGACAATGTCAGTATTGATCTAGTAGACATTGTCAGTATTGATCTAGTAGAAATTGTCAGTATTGATCTAGTAGACATTGTCAGTATTGATCTAGTAGACATTGTCAGTATTGATCTAGTAGAAATTGTCAGCATTGATCTAGTAGACATTGTCAGTAGTGATCTAGTAGACAATGTCAGTATTGATCTAGTAGACAATGTCAGTATTGATCTAGTAGACATTGTCAGTATTGATCTAGTAGACATTGTCAGTATTGATCTAGTAGACAATGTCAGTATTGATCTAGTAGACATTGTCAGCATTAATCTAGTAGACAATGTCAGTATTGATCTAGTAGAAATTGTCAGTATTGATCTAGTAGACATTGTCAGTATTGATCTAGTAGACAATGTCAGTATTGATCTAGTAGACATTGTCAGCATTAATCTAGTAGACAATGTCAATATTGATCTAGTAGACAATGTCAGTATTGATCTAGTAGACATTCTCAGTATTGATCTAGTAGACATTGTCAGTATTGATCTAGTAGACAATGTCAGTATTGATCTAGTAGACAATGTCAGTATTGATCTAGTAGACAATGTCAGTATTGATCTAGTAGACATTCTAAGTATTGATCTAGTAGACATTGTCAGTATTGATCTAGTAGACAATGTCAGTATTGATCTAGTAGACAATGTCAGTATTGATCTAGTAAACATTGTCAGTATTGATCTAGTAGAAATTGTCAGTATTGATCTAGTAAACATTGTCAGTATTGATCTAGTAGAAATTGTCAGTATTGATCTAGTAAACATTGTCCATATTGATCTAGTAGACATTGTCAGCATGCCAGTGTAGAGTGTCTAGTAGACCCTGTCCGAGTTATTCAGCCCGCAGAATGCCTCAAACTGACTCAAATCGCACACCGCTTGCTCCAAAAAACAGCTTAACGATCTGCAGAAGTCCCTGTTTTCAGCCACTGGGCGTTTGGCCCTGTGGCATTGAGAAGGACAGCAGCAGTTGAAATGAAAATGGTAGTGCCAAGAGAGCAACTGAGCGACCTGGGAGAGCCGCGTGAGTGCCCTGGAGTGGTTGGTATTGGCAACCGATTGCGTTAACTAAAAACGCTTATTTCCAAAGTAAAAAATGGTCTCTAAACTTACTCTCGCGTGAATTGCAGACTTCCTAATGCATAGCAACATTATCATTTGTAGTCTGGGGCACTGCATAGCGTTGACCTTCAAGCACTTTGTCCGTCCATCCAGCACTATACTACTTTCAATAGCTGACCTTGTGTTTTTCGCATGAGTCTTGGCAGAAGCAGGCCAATACATGTACATGTAGCGACAGAGTCTCTTGGTTCGGAAAAACCTTGCAGGAAAACCTCAGCTGGAAAACAATTATGCACTCATTTTAACAAAACTGAACAGTGTATGCAGGTCTAGACAATGTCAATATAGCTATAGTATCTGCAGAGCTTTTAATTTTCTCACCTGTCTGTTCTGTTTTAATTTTTATACTAACTTGCGCCACGCATTTCGAATTCCACTTTTACTTTAATTTCTACTTTAACTATTTTGATCTTGTCATTTATTTGTTATTTTTATAAACCATGCAATATAGCGGAAAAATAGCTAGTCACAACAAAAACTACATTGTGAAACTTCTAGAGAAATTACTAAAACGTATAATTTGTTAAAACGCTGTTGCACCAACCGTTAGAAAAATATTCGATAAACCATTAAAACCGTAAGAAATGCAAATTTTACTCAATAAATACTGTAATAGCAATAATAAAAACCAGTAATAATCAAGCATTTTTATACAGAATTCAAGCATTTGTACCAAATTTATAAAAAATCGGGCAAAATAAAATTGGAAAATACTGTTGTCTTTGTTGCGAGTAATATAAGAAGCCAACATTTCTTTAAACTTTGAGAAAGTTCTAGTGTATGGCAAAATTTTTATCCTGAGAGTTCTGACCGTCTGAAAAGCCATGTACCTACAGTTACTATTGCAAATTTAATTTTAACAAATCTAAAAATATGCACTTGTTGTTAATTCCGAAAACAAGCTGTATAACAACTTCTATATTACAATTGTAATTTTTTCACCTATACTTTCAAAAGAGTCTTAATTCCAGAAAAATATAGACTTCACTTCTAAACCTCATAATTTAGTAGTTAAAGAGTTATACTGCGCAAAAATTTCTGTTATTTTAAAATAAAAATCGGACAATTCGAAACGTCTTTAAAAATCGTCATTAAAATTTAGTTTAATATAAATAAATTTAGGAACAATAACATAATTGAAAGTATTAGTCAAAAGTGCATGGGCTTGCTTTAGCGTGTACTACGTATTTGCTGAGAAATTCAAAATAGTTTAACTCAACTATTTATCGAATATCAATCCATCCCTTTCAGGCTATGGAGATGCAACGGGAGCTGGCGCTTCGTCGAGCCCAACTGGAGACTCGAACCCTGGCCCTCGTTAAGGACGGCAGACAGAGGAGGCCAGTTGAGGATAGGAAAAGTTGATGGGAGAACAAAGTTGCCTCTCTGCACTCCACAGTGTTGTCAAATACGAGTATCACTAAAACGCATATTTGTATTGACTAGCTAAACCCTGATCTTTTAAATAATAACTGGCTGATTAATGATAAAAAATTTGCAGTCTCTACTACCGAGTAGCGCTGTTCGAATGTTTTTGCTAGAATTTCTTGTTATTCATTCGTTCGTCTATTTTTTATTTTCTGCAAATAATAATTTTCCTAGAATCAAAATACAAATTCGAGATATGTATTATAGGGCCGCGAGAGCGTTCTTCCGTGTTTTTCAAGTTTTTTCAGGTACAACATCATGCACGATTAGCCAGCTGAATCACCGCTTCAGGAAGATTTCGGGTGAACTGCGTGCCTGCAAAAGTGCGCCCCATTAGTCAGCTGCGAAAGAGGATCATGAAACACCTGTTGTTTATACTGTTCCCCCGTCTGTCTGCCCTTCAGTCCTAGTTCCTGTCTGTCTGTCTGTCTGTCGTCTGTCTGTCTGTCTGTCTGTCTGTCTGTCTGTCTGTCTGCCTGTCTGTCTGTCTGTCTGTCTGTCTGCCTGTCTGTCTGTCTGTCTGTCTGTCTGTCTGTCTGCCTGTCTGTCTGTCTGTCTGTCTGTCTGTCTGTCTGCCTGTCTGTCTGCCTGTCTGTCTGTCCGTCTGCCTGTCTGTCTGCCTGTCTGTCTGTGTGTCTGTCTGTCTGTCTGTCTGTCTGTCTGTCTGTCTGTCTGTCTGTCTGCCTGTCTGTCTGCCTGTCTGTCTGTCCGTCTGCCTGTCTGTCTGCCTGTCCGTCTGCCTGTCTGTCTGCCTGTCTGTCTGTCTGTCTGCCTGTCTGTCTGTCTGTCTGTCTGTCTGTCTGTCTGCCTGTCTGTCTGTCTGTCTGTCTGTCTGTCTGTCTGCCTGTCTGTCTGCCTGTCTGTCTGTCCGTCTGCCTGTCTGTCTGCCTGTCTGTCTGTCTGTCTGTCTGTCTGTCTGTCTGTCTGTCTGTCTGTCTGTCTGTCTGTCTGCCTGTCTGTCTGCCTGTCTGTCTGTCCGTCTGCCTGTCTGTCTGCCTGTCTGTCTGTCTGTCTGTCTGCCTGTCTGTCTGCCTGTCTGTCTGTCTGTCCGTCTGCCTGTCTGTCTGTCTGTCTGTCTGTCTGTCTGCCTGTCATATTCAAAAGCCATATTTCTGATTATTGTGACGCCAGATAAAATCATTGGATTTGATATTCACTTTGTCAAAATACTTCAGCTTCCAGCCTCCCTGCATCAGATGTCCGGGCCAAAGCCAAATGAGATTAGCGAGGAGCAGCGAGTCGAGTTCAAGCTTATGTTCGACTCCTTCGTCAAGAATGAGGAGCGCACAGTGCTGCCGGAGGATCTGGAGATGATGATGCGGAAGTTGGGCTTCCACCCGTCCAAGATGGAGATCCAGGTGCGAAATTATGAAATCATTTCGCCTTTCTCTGTTAATATTATATCTCTTAAAACACCTACTCTACATTTGCCCCTGTCTCACCCTACCTCTCTCTCTACCTCTCTACCCTGTGCCTCTCTACCCCGTCTTTTCCGCTCTATCATATTCAGTCTGCATATTGAATAACTTTAGTCCATCTTCATTCATATGTGTCTGCTTCACTCCCAACTATCTTTTTTTCTGCCACTTTGCCCTTTAGCTACATGTACCTATCTTGGTGCCCATTCACAGACGTGAAAGCAACCGTTTTCCACCAAAACAACAAAAAAGCATAATAGTACACTTCTGTTTTGTTGCGTGGGCTGGAAATGTTGCACTTTTCTGCTTTGATAGGATCGACTTGATTAGAAAGGTTACAGTAGACATTCACTAGTGAAAAGTTCTGCTGTACTCTGCGTTCAATTATCCAATTCTCTACGCTTGGCTTGCTCTCTCATGGCTGTTGTCAGTTGCACAAAGCTGTCACAGAACTCGTCGCTCACTCGCACAGGGCATGATCGAGGAGATCGACACGGACGGCTCCGTGACCATCAACGGCATGTCCTACGAGCAGTTCGAGCTGCTGGCGGCTAGAAAAGCTCACGACGACATCAGCTCGGAGGACATCACGGATGCTTTCCGTGTGTTCGACCGGGACGCCAACGGGTTCATCTCGGCAGCTGAGATTCGCAACGTTCTCACCCAGGTAGGCGAGACCTACACCGACGAGGAGATCGATGCGTTGCTACAGGCGGCGAAGCCGGACATGGACGGAAACATCAACTATGAGGACTTTGTGCAGAGAATGATGGAGTGACGTTAGATTCCGCGTGATCTGTAAATCCCGATTTAATTGACTAACCATGCGTGACTGACTGACAGCCATCCGAGGGATGGTTATTCAGCAAAGACTACACATTTGAAAGAAAATAAACTCTCAGTTGAACATTTTAATTGACTCAATATTTGTCTACATGATCGAATGGTGCACAATGGTCAATGCGGTATATTCATAGTTACCCTTGTGGTGCTATATATATATAGTTGCCAGCATTCCACTCAAGACAGCGCATTAACCTTTGTCTAGCGATTCCGAGGGTCGTGAAAAGACTTGTAAAATTTTATTCGTACCATTCATTCGCTCAGACCGGTTTAGAAGTTTGACTGTCAGCAGCTTCCACCGCGAATCCCAGGCCCTATTCAAGAACTCCAGGCATGCTAGTTATAGCGGGAGTTTGATAAGACCGGCAGACAGTTCCCGTGGTGCAAGCGGTAGAAAGGAACGCTGTTACCCCGGTATTGCTGCTGCTACTGTTGTTGCTTCCGCTGTTGCTGGAAATTCCTTTCAGACATACAGGATGTGAACAGCGGACAAAGAGTAGCTGATGGCGGAGATTCATGTCTGGCTGTGTCAGTCGGTCACCAGTAAGCCGGTTTTGTTAACTAAAAAAACGAGTACGCGACTGTCTGGGAAGCTAAGCATGAATGCGCTTTGCATGACAGCCAACATCATTCATCTTCTACTTCAGTCCCATTCTAAATTCTTTAGCGACCGGACACACCCACGCAGTGGAGAGGATGAGAAAAAATTCCTATAGACTGAGCAGCTATTCTTAGCTCAGCCGAGACGATTTTCTTTTTGGCACATTGCCAAGCAGACTAAAAAGCTTTTTTTGGCCTTTGAGGAACTTCCGCTCGTACTGTAGACTAGTGAACTTTTCTGCAACTTCAAGTTCCTAGTTTGAAGAAAGGGTTATGGTGTAGGACCTAATGATTTCAAATAAATTTGTACGAGGTACATAAGAGTAGTAGAACGATTGCAGATTGAAGTAGAATGATCGTCTTATCGGAGTAGAATGGTCGTAGAACGGGGTAGAATGGTCGTTTATAGGAGTAGAATGGTCGTAGAACGGGGTAGAATGGTCGTTTATAGGAGTAGAATGGTCGTAGAACGGAGTAGAATGGTCGAAGAACGAAGTAGAATGGTCGTAGAACGGAGTAGAATGATCGTTTATCGGAGTAGAATGGTCGTCTATCGGAGTAGAATGGTCGTCCATCGGAGTAGAAGGGTCGTAGAATGGAGTAGAATGGTCGTAGAACGGAGTAGAATGGTCGTCTATCGGAGTAGAATGGTCGTCTATCGGAGTAGAAAGGTCGTCCATCGGAGTAGAAGAGTCGTAGAATGGAGTAGAATGATCGTTTATCGGAGTAGAATGGTCGTCCATCGGAGTAGAATGGTCGTCCATCGGAGTAGAATGGTCGTAGAACTGAGTAGAATGATCGTTTATCGGAGTAGAATGGTCGTCTATCGGAGTAGAATGGTCGTCCATCGGAGTAGAAGGGTCGTAGAATGGAGTAGAATGATCGTTTATCGGAGTAGAATGGTCGTCCATCGGAGTAGAATGGTCGTAGAACTGAGTAGAATGGTCGTCCATCGGAGTAGAATGGTCGTAGAACTGAGTAGAATGGTCGTCTATCGGAGTAGAAGGGTCGTCCATCGGAGTAGAATAGTCGTAAATTTAAACCTGAATTTCAATGAACCGCTCAGCAACTAAGTTAGGGACGTTTGAGATGCGTTCATGTTTTAAAAGATGCCAACGGTGATAATCAATCTTCCTCAATAGATATTAATAACCTCTGCAGTTTATTTATTTTGATTTAATTTTCGCTCTAACACAGCAGAGACATAATGTCTGTTCTATTCGAAAATCAGCATTGTTAGTCGAATGATCGTGCTCTAGGTCGAGCATCTGTCTTAAGCCTCGGGATTCGAAGGCTTAGTTGTTCCAATTGTGAGATGACAGGTAGTAACGGCACCGGCGCTGCTGGGCCTCGTGCCACTGAGTCAGCCGGTTCAGCGGCAGGCACAGGCTGTCGATGCACTGCGTCAGGCTGTTGAAAATGAAGCCATGATCGCGCCAGTTGTTAATGTCCTTGCTCCTCAGGTGCCGGCACTTGGTCTCAATCTTCTGGAAGGACACCTCATCGTCTTGGTTTTCGAAGGCTCTGCAATTGTCAAGCATATAGAATCGATTTTGTAGTGGATGCAGGACTGACGGAGTGTCGGAGATGCAGACGTCTTACCTGATTAGATACTGCTTGGAAGCCAGGCAGGCTTCCTTGGAGGCAGTCAGGATGTATACAGTGCTGGAATGGTCGTACCGGTCGGTGGACAAGAACAAGGCGTACTCGCAGAAGTTGGCGTAGCCGCTGCAGCTGTTCTGCGGCTGGCGCGTCCGGATGATCTCGTACTGGCCGACTATGATGTCCGGGCTGCTGTCAGAGAGGCACTCGTAGCGGTAGGCCTCCACCGTCGCCAGGCACACGAAGATGACGACAGTCAGCAGGGTCATCCGGTGCGGAATTCTACGGATTGGCATGGCTGCAGAGTGGCCGCTTATTAACTGAACGGTTGCAACTTGCCACTAGGAACTAAAGAACTGAAAAAGCGGAGACTGAATCCTTGCAATTTATAGCGATAATATAGCCCGGGACTGGTTTGGCCTTTCAGTCTCTGTCAGGTCCCTGATTGGCCGAATGGGGAGCTGCGGAGACCCAGCTGATGTCGGTGTGCGTTCCCTCCCCCCTCCGGCCCACTCGCACCTGGATCAGGTAACGCCCAACCAGTTTATTTGCATATAGCTCTCATTGTCAATCGAGTATCGAGGCCTCGTTGTCGGGGAGAGAGAGGTCTGAAGTCTGTCGGAGCAAAAACATGTTTACCGGGCAAGAAAGCAGTTCTCCCTGTTCTCTTGGAGCACACCGATAATCAAATCAATACTTTGACTCTGCCGATACGGAGAAAAATATTGCTAGGCAAAAAAATCAACAGCTATCAAAAACTGCTACTTTGTTCCGTTCGAGATTTTTTATGCTTCCAGACTTTGAACAGCAAAAAACAACAAAATATATTTTTTCGAGTAATTAAGCAAAAACGGAAATTAACGTTTAGCTTTGAATATAGCTTCTCTTGTATTGAACTGAAAGCGTTATGCTCACAAGCGAGTTATGCATTTTCGGATCAGCAGTTTCTAGACGTCAAACGCGTGTTGAATTCTGCAGTGTCGAAGCTGCGCCTGGTAGGGAGAGAAAACCAGGCCGCAAAGCACCGCGTTATTGTCGTAGTTGAACTCGGCTGATTTGAACTCCGGGTTGAGGACAACCTGCGAGGCGTGCTGTATACGATTTTCAAAATGACACTTGCGTCCCGGCCATTGAAATGAAAGTAACAGTAGAACCTAATCTGTCTATTGCATGATGCACTCTTGACATTTACATCTACCGCGACACTTGCATGACGCTCCCACACGTGTAAGATAACCTTTGCGTCACACCCATGAACAGCTGAAGGACGTTGAAGGGCGCTGCACTTTTCTTTCTTAGAAATGAGCTGGATATGTTTCGTATCGCCAGTGCATTTAGATTGTTCTCGAGTATTCAAGCTCGATATATCAAGCTCGTTTCTTAGAAAATCGAATCTATACGAGCGTAGTGGCCTTCTACAATGCTTCAGTTTTTCATGGACACACACCGATTGTACCATGACCTTTGTGCCCGCTGGGCACTTATTCTTGCCTTTTAATGCCATAGACTACATTTAAGCCCGCTTGCAGGACTTTAAATGCTATAAACCATGGATGAAGGAATACACTGGATTGCTCATCTGAAATAGTCTATGGTCGAGTTCTTTCCTCCAAACTTGGAATTTACCCCCCCCCCCCTAGGAATCTATTGGCTGATGAAAGTTAAAAATAATCCCCCCGTAGGACTTGACTGGCTGCTGAATCAGTCAGGGGGAATTCGAAGATCGGGGTGTGAGTTTGACTTTGAGTGTTTTCATAGAATATTGTATGTAGCAGTATGTATCAAAGCAGACGAGCTGCAGAGAGAAGGGTGCATATACATGTAAGAAGGTAAGAGCTATTTGTCATTAATTTGAAGGAAATCCAAAGATGTATTTGATAGACTGATTCAGCAGCCAGTCAAGTCCTACGGGGGATTATTTTTAACTTTCATCAGCCAATAGATTCCTAGGGGGATAAATTCCAAGTTTGGAGGAAAGAACTCGACCACATACTATTTCAGATGAGCAATCCAGTGTATTCCTTCATCCATGCTATAAACGTACTTTAATGCAAATTAGCGGGCAGTTAAGTATAAGATATCGGCTCGAGGCATTTAATGACATTTAACGCCCGATTATTCTGTCCCACTTTGTCAAGGACACAAATGTGTATGGCACAATAATAATAATACCCATGCTTTAAGGGCGTTAATGGGAAAATCAGAGGGCGCCGTTAGGCAAGTTATGATGTTATTGATGCAAGTTGCATAGCAGGGGGTATCCATCTGCCCTCCCTTCCTAGGGTCTTTTCGAGGGCCGTGGGGATGGTGCATGGGGTGGTCACCCCCTGATATGCAACTTGCATCAAAAACATCATAACTTGCCTAACGGCGCCCTCTGATTTCCCATTAACGCCCTTAAAGCATGGGTATTACTGTACTATTCTTACATCTTACCAGTGGCGGCGCAGGGGGGGGGGGCAGGGGGGGGGCAACTGCCCCCGGGTGACCACAGGTCACTGCCTCAAGGGGGGTGACCACCCCACCATCCCCACGGCCCTCGAAAAGACCCTAGGAAGGGAGGGCAGATGGATACCCACTGCTATGCAACTTGCATCAATGATTAAAAATGCATTTTTATAAGAATTTTCGTGTCGTACATTCGTTTTGTAAGAAGTGTGTCATAATTTGTTCGTAATTCTTTACTTTCTTAGAAAATTTGTGTTCTAATTCAAATGTTATCATTTGTTTAATTACAATTGGTAGGGGAAGAAGGTGACCACCTAACTACTGCCCCCCCCCAACCAGAGATACTGCGGCTGTGCCGCCACCGCATCTTACATGGCACTCTTACATGAAATTTACATGACACAGACCGTCTCTTACATGTAAATTTACGTGGCATTATTTTTCACAGAAAAAAAGTTTCGCATACATGTACATTGACACACTCCGACGCTATACATGGCAATTGTATCACACGTACATGAGTGCATGACGAACATGTCGTTTGCATGATAAAAATCTGGCGCATACACGAGACAGTTCGACACTTTTGCGTAACAACGATGAAAATTGCATGACTGTGCATAGAAACACACGCAATAACATTGCGATTTAAAGCTCACTCTAAATCGGTAAAACCCGAACGGCAGATCCGTGATGTCAATCCACTGGCAGTCCAGATCGTGCAGGTAGTTATCGCTGCAGCCCACCGAGATGCCCTGATTGCCGGTGTCCCAGGGGTCCCTGCTGCACTGGTACTTCGGCTGCAGGCCTCCGCGGCACGAGCTGTCCTCCAGACAGAAGCTGGCCTTGTGCCCGCTGGCCAAAGCCAAATGGGTGCCATTGCGCTGCTGATAGATTTCGTAGGCTGCAAAGTACGGCATGCTGTGGTAGTGCATGTGGCAGGTGTGCCATGTCCAGCTTTCGCTGCCGTTGTAGGGCCGGTAGTCACTGGTGCCGATGTTGCTCACTATGGTGGAGAACCGGAGCAGAGTGCGAAGGGCGTAGGGCCAGTCTGCGGGTTGTTGCGGAGAAATTAAATTACCGATCTACTGTAAGTAGCAATGCGCGGCTTGTTGATTGTGATTTAATCTACTAAAATTTCATCATCCAGCTTCGTTATGGTTTGTCTGAATAAGCTTATATTATTGCTATTTTTGTTATAGTAAGCATAGTGCACGTGTTTTAGTATTTTAACTAGCAATCTAGTGGTTAAATTGACATTAAAAAACACACATCTTCTAAAGTACCACATTTTCTTAAAATTAACATCTTTCTTCAATGTTATAAATTGAGTATTGTTTGTCTAGTTTTTAGTCTAGTGTAGCTGAACTTTATTTATTGTCATTTTTTAAATCTGTTCAACGATTTATTTATTTATGGGCTGGTTTAATTATTGCCTATAGGTCGCCCGTTTTTTGTTTATTGTTTGTAGAATTAAATAAGCTGTGCTGATTTATTATATAATTTAATATAAATCTAATTTCAAAAGTTCAAGTATTATTTTTTTAATAATTTTTTAATAGTTGTTTGTTCAATTTTTTAACTTTTTTGTTTTTATGTTTGTCATCCAGATAAGCACGTAAATTGCTTAATATGGCCTATTTATTTTTAGTCCAGCTTTACCTGATTTTTACCTCGTATCGTTTTTTGTTTTGTTTAACTTTTTACGTATTTATTGGCTGGCCTATTGTTTAGCTATTTCGACTTTGTTTTGTTGACTTTTTGGTTTATTGCCATTGTATTGAATTAAGTGCTGATTTAATTGTTGCTTTATTCAATTTGAATCCGTGCTTGTTTTTTACTGTTTAAATTTGTTTTGTTTAACTTTCTTCTTATTTATTTTTCTGCTTGTCCGGCATGGATGAATCATTCATCCATGTTGTCCGGCTTGAACGGCACATGATAATACAAAAACTGCAATTTACTTTTATCCCGAGGAAAACCTGTGCCCCCACCTACGTGAGCTTCTATTTCGCACTTCGAAGGCAGTGCGGGCTGCGCAATTCTCCTCAAGCGCGCAGTTCATGTAGTACATCGGCACCCTGGCCACGTAAGCTGATAACTGGAGCACTCGGTGATCCAGAACGAGATCCGGCAGGTCTGCGACGGGAATTTTTCCGGGAAATATTTTTGAAAACGATGAAAACAAATTATAAGGGATCAAAGCAGTTCAATTCTTTAGTACCCCTCTTTTTACGGGATCAAAAAAAATTAATATTTGATTCTTGCATGGTTAGGTCGTCAAATTGTTTCTATCTTTAATGTTTTTGTTTTTAAACATATATTTTCTAGATATGGTTATTTTATAGTGTCTAAAAACCCCTATAGTACATATACGACTTAAGTCCCACCAGCTGTGCACTCAATCGCCAGCGTAAAGGTGGGCTCCAGGCAAACTGTTTGGTTTGAATGCCCAGGCCCGATGAGCTGAGCACAGTCTGACAGTCGGGCTTCTCCGCCGCGGCAGCCAGCGACTGACAGCGCGGGTGAAATTCTGGCCGAGCCCGCGATCTGGGCGGCCTCAGGCGCGACGGGGTGCTGCGAGTTGCACAAAAAGGGAAAAAATTGATACTGGAAATATTCTAGATTCGTGCCAGAAAATTCAACACTGCTATCGAGTTGTTGCTAAGGAGAATTCCGGATTAGTATATGTTGCTAAGGAGAATCCTGGATTGGTATCTGTTGCTAAGGAGAATCCCGGATTAGTATCTCTTGCTAAGTAGAATCCCGGATTAGTATCTGTTGCTAAGGAGAATCCTGGATTGGTATCTGTTGCTAAGGAGAATCCCAGATTAGTATCTGTTGCTAAGGAGAATCCTGGATTGGTATGGGTTGCTAAGGAGAATCCCGGATTAGTATCTGTTGCTAAGGAGAATCCTAGATTGGTATCTGTTGCTAAGGAGAATCCCGGATTAGTATCTCTTGCTAAGGAGAATCCTGGATTGGTATCTGTTGCTAAGGAGAATCCCAGATTAGTATCTGTTGCTAAGGAGAATCCTAGATTGGTATCTGTTGCTAAGGAGGATTCCAGATTGGTGTCTATTGCTAAGGGGAATCCCGGATTGGTATCAGTTGCTAAGGGGAATCCCAGTGTAGTATCTGTTGCTAAGGTGTGTTCTCAAGACAAAGAACTTTTGGCCAAACTCTCAGCAGGTTTTGACTATTGCCACGACGCGCTCTCACAAACAAACTCAAGCCATCGATCCTTTTATATTTAATTTCTAAATGTCACACAAAAGATTGGGGTGGGGCTGAGATTGCATGTACACTAAGCGACAATGGGGGGCGGGGCCCGGGGACTTACATATCTCCGATATACAGAAATGAGACCTATAACTATATTAACTCTAATCAACAGAAAAACATACATACAAAGCCTACGCAACAAGGAGAATCCCGGTTTGGTATCTGTTGCTAAGGAGAATCCTGTATTGGTATCTGTTGCTAAGGAGAATCCCGGATCAGTGTCTGTTGCTAAGGAGAATCCCGGATTGGCATCTGTTGCTAAGGAGAATCCCAGATTAGTTGCTAGCTTGCCAAACAAAATGTGTTAACATCAGTTTGCGCACCTTCCAGACGGTTCTGGCAGCGCCCAGGCCGAGCTCTCGGCAGGCAACGCTGGCCTCGCGTAGCGTGACGTAACTGTCCGCACAAAGCCCATCTGCTGGCGCTTGAAGACTGCTGCTGCTACCGTTAAAAACTACCAACACTATTCCGCTGGTTGTTCGATTATCAGAATCACTGCTGCCATTTTCTGCTTTTAGAGGCACCAGTTTGAGTTGATAGGACGGCTGCAGAGAGTTCAAAAGTTAATAATGCAACTGACATTGCTTAGGTTCGCTTCGGTTTGCTTCAGGTTTTGATTTAACTTTTAAGTCTTCTTTAGAGTCTAATTTGGCGCTTACTTCTGAGTCTACTTTGGAGTGTACCTTGGAGTCTACTTCTTAGTGTACTTCTCAGTCTATTCCTGAGTCTAACTTGGAGTCTGCTTTAAAGGTGTCAACTAATTAGTCTACTTCTTAGTCTTCTTATTAGTCTTCTTATTAGTCTACTTATTAGTCTACTTATTAGTCTACTTCTTAGTCTACTTATTAGTCTACTTATTAGTCTACTTATTAGTCTACTTCTTAGTCTACTTATTAGTCTACTTATTAGTCTACTTATTAGTCTACTTCTTAGTCTACTTCTTAGTCTACTTATTAGTCTACTTATTAGTCTACTTCTTAGTCTACTTCTTAGTCTACTTATTAGTCTACTTCTTAATCTACTTATTAGTCTACTTATTAGTCTACTTATTAGTCTACTTCTTAGTCTACTTCTTAGTCTACTTATTAATCTACTTAATATTCTACTTATTATTCTACTTATTATTTTACTTATAAATCTACTTCTTAGACTACTTACTATTCTACTCATTATTCTACTTATTAGTCTATTTATTAGTCTACTAATTAGTCCACGTCGAAGTATATTTTTCTCAGTCTAATTCGGAGTTTAACTCTAAGTTAACCGCCGAGTCTATGTCGGAATCTACAGTTGATTCTACTGCTGGCTTTAATTACGGACTGTAAAAAATGGAGTCAATTTAAAAATCCGCGTCCACCCTACTAAAAGTAGTTTAAAAGCCTTTTCCGGTTTCTAAGGTTTGCGAAACTTGCAAAACGATCAGAAAAGTCAGAGGCTGTTGATGTAAAGGCATGACTCACCTTAGTCGAACTTGCGAGAGTGTTCTCAGTGTTCTCAGGCCGCCGCCAGCTGTTCAGTTCGACAACTCTGCCGGCAGCTGAGCAGCGAACTCCGGCGGCTTCTCCGACTTCGCAGTTGTGCTGACCGGGTGAGCGGCTGCGGCACTGGCTGAGGTCGGCCTCCGACCCCGAGCAGCGAACATCGTCGAGTAGGATTTGCCGTCCTGGTTTCGAGACATTCCGTAAAATGTTTCGCAAAGCCCCTGGTTCTGGCGCCACTGGTGCTGCTAAATTGCCATTGGTGCTAAAGCCTCTGGTGCTAAAGCCACTGGTGCTAAAGCCTCTGGTGCTAAAGCCTCTGGTGCTAAAGCCTCTGTTGCTAAAGCCTCTGGTGCTAAAGCCCCTGGTGCTAAAGCCCCTGGTGCTAAAGCCCCTGGTGCTAAAGCCTCTGGTGCTAAAGCCCCTAGTGCTAAAGACATTGGTGCTAAAGCCCCTGGTGCTAAAGTTCCTTGTGCTAAAGCCCCTGGATAAAGCCACTTGTGCTAAAGCCCCTGGCTAAAGCCAGTGGTGCTAAAGCAACTGGTGCCAAAGCCCCTAGTGCTAAAGCCACTGGTGCTAAAGTCCATGGTGCTAAAGCCCCAGGTGCTAAAGTCCATGGTGCTAAAGCCACTGGTGCTAGGGCCCCAGGTGCTAAAGCCCCTGGTGCTAAAGCCATTGGTGCAAAAGCCCCTGGTGCTAAAAGTTCCTTGTGCTAAAGCCCCTGGATAAAGCCAGTGGTGCTAAAGCCCCTGGCTAAAGCCAGTGGTGCTAAAGCCGCTGGTGCTAAAGCCTCTGGTGCTAAAGCCTCTGGTGCTAAAGCCTCTGGTGCTAAAGCCCCAGGTGCTAAAGTCCATGTTGCTAAAGCCACTGGTGCTAGGGCCCCAGGTGCTAAAGTCCATGGTGCTAAAGCCACTGGTGCTAGGGCCCCAGGTGCTAAAGCCCCTGGTGCTAAAGCCATTGGTGCTCGGGCCCCAGGTGCTAAAGCCCCTGGTGCTAAAGCCATTGGTGCAAAAGCCCCTGGTGCTAAAGCCATTGGTGCAAAAGCCCCTGGTGCTAAAGCCATTGGTGCAAAAGCCCCTGGTGCTAAAGCCATTGGTGCAAAAGCCCCTGGTGCTAAAGCCATTGGTGCAAAAGCCCCTGGTGCTAAAGTTCCTTGTGCTAAAGCCCCTGGATAAAGCCACTGGTGCTAAAGCCCCTGGTGCTAAAGCATCCCGAGCTACATGCAGGTGCTCTGCTCTCACCTCTCAGATCTGTCTGAAACTTGTTGGCCACAGTGTACTGGAGAGCCGGACCGAACCCCAGCTGCTTGCAGACAACATCAGCGCTCGCAGTGCTCCAGCCGTCGTCGCAGAGCAGACCCCAAAGGCTCCAAGCCTGAGACGCATTATTCAAGCGTCGAAATCGCAGCATGACGGTGCCCTCCATCGAGGTGTGCCCATCAATCAGTTTGATTTGCATTTCAATTGAATCTCGACTCTCCTTCCCTGGTAGTCCGTTTGCATTCAATAAAAGCACACACGGAAATAGCGTCGTTAATATTACCAGCAAGATGACTTTCATGTCTTGAATTGCATTTAAAGCTTTCATTAATTTGCTGGTACAGTGTATTTGAGAGACTCATACTAGAAGTCTAAGAAGCAGTAGTTTTCTACTAAATAAGTACCTCTTGCCACTCCGAAATAGCAGTTTTTATACGTTATAAAAAGCTGCCATTGTAACAGACAATTGGGGTGGGTTTTTGCACCGGTCAGACAGACTAATAGGAATGTGATGACAACATAGCTGCTCTCTGCCAGTGTGCAGTGCAGTCTGAAGAAGCTGCATGTCTGCCTGCTCAGAAGCCGCACCCCTAGCTACGAGTATACTGTAAAAATGAGAGTATAAAAATTGTCTACGAGTGTTTGCTGTAAAATTGACAAATTTAGCCGCTGACAAAGCTAGCCGCCATGCGACAGTCAGTGTTGTACTAAATAATAGGCCTGCAATATCATGTAACCGTAGATGCCTTGCCTGAATATTTGTCCATATAGAACCTTTTTCTCTGTACCCGATCGCTTTAAATTTTATCCTAGGGTTAATATAATAACAAAAAAGATTGAGCTGCCGGGTTTACAAAGAGGTCACGGCGCAGCGTATTAACAGTCTGTTCAGCTTCATGCACATAGTACAACATGCGCATATGGTGTATACAGTACATGCTCACATGTACATGTACATGTACATGTGAATTCGCATAATACATATATATATACAGATGTATTATAATATTTGATCTGATCTGCGCCTTCCCTTCTCGGTTATCCGCGAGCACTTGTGCGCTAGGACTCTTAGTCCTCTGCGTCGCTATACTCTGTACTACTACCAGGGGCGTCGCGATGGATTTTATGGTGGGGGGACTAAAGCCAACAATTACACATGTACCTGTACATGTACATGACTAAATTCCTACATTTCAATATTTTCAGAATAAGTTTTCAGCGCTCAATTTAGCGCCGCGTGCACTCATTTTAACGCCGCAGACACTCATTTTAGCGCCGTTATAGGCCCTCATTTTAGCGCCGCAGGCACTCATTTTGACGCCGCAGACACTCATTTTAGCGCCGTTATAAGGCCCTCATTTTAGCGCCGCAGGCACTCATCTAAGCCCCGCAGGCACTCATTTTGGCGCCGCAGACACTCGTTTCAGCGCCGCAGGCGCTATGTTTTGTCGCCTTGCAGCAAAATTATTTCCGTAACGGGTCACAAAAAAGTGGTGTGGGGGGACAAAAGCATTGGCACGTCCCCCCAAATATTTTACTGGGGAGGGGGGACATGCCCCCCCCGTTGGCGACGCCCCTGACTACTACACTGTACAGTGTATATATGTACGCATGACACAACACAAAAAAGGCCTGATCTGCGACTAGGCGGAACTGACTTTCATAGAGCTTTAATGTTAATTACCTTAGAGCTCTAACCAGTTTTGACTATTATCTGTTCGCAAATCCAAACTCTAACCTAGGAGACAAGTCATCCTTGCAAGGCAAGCCACGAAGTATAATTGCTGCAGTTTTGAAATGGTAATGGAGTCAATAAATATAGTATGTGTTGAATTAATGACGACATATTTTTTTATGAAATAAATTTGCTATTGAATAGGCTGTGTTAGGATAAAAAGCATTTTATTTAATTTTAATTACCAGTACCCCACTTGTCGGCAGTTCTTTTAAAACACAAATAAAATTAGTTTAACTTTGATAACGCGATAAAATTTGTTACTGTTAAAAGTTTAAGTTAAGCTAAAGTTTAATTTTTTACCGTGGAAAGAAAATAACTTCAGCTCAGTGTTATGTGACATCGCTATGTCTAAGCCAGCTATAAGCTCAACACAGCCAATAAATTTAATGCACTCGTCACACATTTTAAAGCATCTACCTTGAGAGCTCTTCCGTTTTGTATTTACAAATACTATAGTATAGGTGGACTACATAAAACGCATGTCTTGATGTCTTTATCCGTCCTGACCGTCCGCGTCCATATCCATTATTTACTATTGGACATTAGCATTACCATAATCCATCAGTATTTTTTCTTTTTTTGACTGTAAGATCATAATTATTAAACTAATTTTGGTATGACTGGTAGCATAGTTTTTTTAGATTTTAGCTTAATTGAATATTGATGCTTTTTTTATTTTTTAAATAATATTTTAGCAAAAATGAAAGAAAATCTATATTTAATATTTCTTTCACAATCAATAAAATTAAACCTAATTCTAACGATGCAGTGAAAGTACTCGTAATTCTGCAGTTTAGTTAATATTCTAAAAAAAGAAAGACTTTAAACAGTTTTGTTGCTTTATTAGTAAGTAGACTAGTTAGAAATATTAGATTTGTCAATTTATATTACTTGTATGATAAAATTTATATTATTATACTGTGCTGCTAAGTATACACATGAATTAAAAGCAAAATCATAGTTTTTTATGCCAATTTATGCAAAACTTTCCAATTTTGTTATGCTTGAGAGTTGTGGCATGGTACCAATAGGAAACCATGCCAATTATTATTAAATTATTTTTACTTAAAAAATCTTTTCCACATAAAGCCTTTGCCTTTGTCAAAATTGTTATCAATAGAAAAAAATTACAAGTTTGGATGTAAAACTATAATAAATGCCTTCTTGGTCGATAGAAAACTAAAAAAATAAAATTTCAAGTCAATCAAAGCATCAACTTTTTTTCTGCTACAGTACCAATTTAGTGCACAGAAAAAACTTGTTTTGCCTACTGATACTGATAGTACTAAAGGTAACTATTCTCACCAAAAGTAGTAACATTAGACATTGCTAAAGTAAATACAATATAATATGGCCTAAAAATTGTCAATAAAATGTTTATTTCAGCTGCAGGCCAGCCATGGCAATCAGCTCTGTTGCTGGCAGCCTGCAGCAGGCCATAGCAACCACAGCGGTTGACCTAGCTGGATCGAAGCGCTCTCTGGCGCAAACTCTGCGCTCTGGGAAGGAGCAGGTTTGTTTCTTCTAGACTTTACAGTGGCTGGCCTAAAGCACTAGCAATTTTGTATATAATTTCCACTCTTCCCTCCCTGATCGAGTGGGTCGCAGTCTCTTTTTTTCCTCTCTCCCCACTTTTTTTTCTCTCGTCTCCCCCTTTCTCTCTTCTCTCCTCTCTAATCTCCCTCTTTTCTCTTCTCTCTTTTCTTCTCTTCTTTCTTCTCTCTTCTCTTCTCTATTCTCTCCCCTTTTCTCTCTCCCCTCTTCTCTCCCCTCTCCTTTCTGCCCATTCTCCTTTCTCTCCTCTCTTCTCTTTTCTCTTTTCTTCTCTTCTTTCTTTTCTTCTCTTCTCTCTTTTCTTCTCTTCTCTCTTCTCTTCTCTTCTCTCTTCTCTCCCCTTTTCTCTATCCCCTCTTCTCTCCCCTCTCCTTTCTGCCCATTCTTTCTCTCCTCTCTTCTCTTTTCTCTTTTCTTCTCTTCTCTCTTCTCTTCTCTTCTCTCTTCTCTCCCCTTTTCTCTCTCCCCTCTTCTCTCCCCTCTCCTTTCTGCCCATTCTCCTTTCTCTCCTCTCTTCTCTTCTCTCTTCTCTTCTCTTCTCTTCTCTCTTTTCTTCTCTTCTCTCTTCTCTTCTCTTCTCTCTTCTCTCCCCTCTTCTCTCCCCTCTCCTTTCTGCCCATTCTTTCTCTCCTCTCTTCTCTTCTCTTCTCTCTTCTCTTCTCTTCTCTCTTTTCTTCTCTTCTCTCTTCTCTTCTCTTCTCTCTTCTCTCCCCTCTTCTCTCCCATCTCCTTTCTGCCCATTCTTTCTCTCCTCTCTTCTCTTCTCTCTTCTCTCCCCTCTTCTCTCCCATCTCCTTTCTGCCCATTCTTTCTCTCCTCTCTTCTCTTCTCTCTTTCTCTCCCATCTTCTCTCTCCCCCATATTCTCTTTCCTCTCCTCTCTCCTCTAATTCTCTTTTCTCTTTCTTCTCACCTCTCTTCTCCCTTCTCTCCTCTTCCCTCTTCTCTCTCCTCTCCACTCTCCCTTCTCATCTCTTGTCTCCTTTCATCTCTCATCTTATCTATCCTCTCAACTCTTTCTTTTCTTTTTTCTTACTTTCTTTCTCATCTTCTCTCTCGCCTCTCGCCTCTCGCCTCTCCTCTTTCCTCCTCTCACTCCTCCATTCTCTCTCTTTTTCTCTCATCTGGCCCGCAGCAACGAGCTGGATTATTTATCTGGCCCATGAGGTCAAGAAGCTTGCCTACCCCAGGCTTAAAACCAGCCTCCAAATACTTTTTTCTAAGAAACCTCGTCCTTCCACTTAGCCGTAGATTTGCTCCTATCTTTCTCATACTGAAAGACCCGGCTTTCCTGACCGAATTAGCCGAGCTGGCGCGCCGTGACTTCTCCAGGCGCGACTGTCGCTCAGGCCTGATTCGCCTCATCCAGTTGAGAACACTCGACTGTTCTGGCGTAAGCGCTGGTCTCAGCTGGTCCGGAGTTCGAATCCTGGAGTCGATGAGTTCGAATAGATTCGCATTGAAGCGCCTGGCTTATCTGGCGGCCTCTTTGATCTTTGATAACGACAGCGCCGCCGAATTGCTTATCCTAGCAACTAATCTGCTGCGCAAGGACCTCTGCTCTACCTGTCCCGTGGAGACCAGCTCGACCCTGTGCTCACTGGCCTCGTTTATGACTGCCGACTTGGCTAAGTGAGTCCTAGGACTTTTTTGGAGGACTCATCGCTGGGTTTTCGGGGCTTTGTGAATTGTTGAATATGTCAGATCTTAGTTTTACTCATTAAATACGTATCCGAACCACAGAAACTAGAATAACTAGATGGGCCACTCAGCAGATTTGCGTGTAAGCTACTTTCAGTTCAGTAGTAAGTTGAACTGAAGCATTTTAATGTATTTTTAAAGCCAAGGCTACTTTATTGGCTCTGGTCCCCAGCTTAAACCCTCCAACCGCGCCTTACCACACTAAACCCCCCGCCCCACCCTAATTTTTATTGCCTTTCTCGGAATTCCAGCCTAAAGCTGTCATGTACATTTCAGTGGACTGGCCAATGTAGATTATGGCTGAACCAATTAGCAAGTTGTTTACGCCTTTAAGCTTGGGCTTCTGAAATTATTAAAGTAATCTCAGCTGCCTTGATTTTTATAAAATAGCTTATTTATTCTTCTTTGCTACTGAACTGAAAGTAGAAAGCTGTTTTGCTAAGTATTGACTTATCAGATTTGTGTCAGATGTTTTTCAGCAGTCTTGAGCTGTATGGACCTCTAAAAACATTCGCAGAGACCTCTGCAACGATCTGCTCTCTCTTGCTGCCAGTTCGCCCCACGCCTGCGTCAGAGCTCGCTGCACTCTGCTGCTGCCCCGCCTGCTGGCCCGCTTCCCTGAAGCGGCCGGCCTAGCGTTTGCCAGCCTTCGCGACCGTCTCGGCGATGCTCACGCCGCAGTTCGCGGCGCCGCCGTCTGCGCCACTTGCGAATTGGCCGGCAGCGCCGGCGCCAATCCCGGCGCCTGTTTGCCGTTGGCGCCGGCGCTGTTCCGCCTGCTCTGCTCCGGCGAGTGCTGCTTCGGCTTGGCAACGGCCTGGCACGCTGCCAAACTGTTGAGGCTGTTCGCTTTGCTGACTCAGCTGGAGCCGCGGCTTGGCAGGAAGCTGATCGACCCGATTGTGGCACAGCTGCAGGTTTGTGACTGCGCCATTTGGGAATACTTCTTAGGGATTCACTCTTCACCGCTTCCCGGAGACTTGAGAAACTAACCAGAGAGCTTGGACATTCTTTATGGAACTTGAGCACCACAAATCCAGATCCCTGAGACACTTATGGGAGAGCTGAGACACTTATTGAAGAGTTGAGACACTTATCGGAGAGAGAGTTGGGACACTTATCGTAGAGCTGAGACACTTATCAGAAAGACAGCTGAGACACTTATCGGAGAGCTGAGACACTTATCGGAGAGACAGCTGAGACACTTATCGGAGAGACAGCTGAGACACTTATCGGAGAGCTGAAACACTTATCGGAGAGCTGAGACACTTATCGGAGAGCTGAGACACTTATCGGAGAGCTGAGACACTTATCGGAGAGACAGCTGAGACACTTATCGGAGAGCTGAGACACTTATCGGAGAGACAGCTGAGACACTTATCGGAGAGCTGAGACACTTATCGGAGAGACAGCTGAGACAATTATCGGAGAGACAGCTGAGACACTTATCGGAGAGCTGAGACACTTATCGGAGAGACAGCTGAAACACTTATCGGAGAGCTGAGACACTTATCGGAGAGCTGAGACACTTATCGGAGAGCTGAGACACTTATCGGAGAGACAGCTGAGACACTTATCGGAGAGCTGAGACACTTATCGGAGAGCTGAGACACTTATCGGAGAGACAGCTGAGACACTTACTAAGCTCTTTTCTTCTCAACTCCGCCTGTCAGGACTCCAGTTCGATACCCCTGCTGTACGAGTGCGTCAACACCTTGGTAACAGCCCTGCAGACTGCTCAGGATCGCGTGCCAGCCTCGTCACGTTCAACAGCTATTCACATGTGCTCATCTCGACTGCACTCCCTGCTTGAGCATTACGATCGAAATATTCGCTGTTTGGGCCTCATGTCTATGGCCAGACTCACCGCCCTGGACCCTAAATCAGTGAGCCTTTAAGATAATCTCAATTTTAACTGAAACTTGATTCGAATGCCCAGATCCCCACCCAGATCCCCATTGAGGTCCCCACCCAGATCCCCACTGAGGTCCCCACCCAGATCCCCGAGGTCCCCACCCAGATCCCCGAGGTCCCCACCCAGATCCCCACCCAGATCCCCACCCAGATCCCCACCCAGATCCCCACCCAGATCCCCACCCAGATCCCCACCCAGATCCCCACCCAGATCCCCACTCAGATCCCCACTCAGATCCCCACTCAGATCCCCACCCAGATCCCCACTGAGGTCCCCACCCAGATCCCCGAGGTCCCCACTCAGATCCCCACCCAGATCCCCACCCAGATCCCCATTGAGGTCCCCACCCAGATCCCCACTGAGGTCCCCACCCAGATCCCCGAGGTTCCCACTCAGATCCCCACCCAGATCCCCACCCAGATCCCCACCCAGATCCCCACCCAGATCCCCACCCAGATCCCCACCCAGATCCCCACCCAGATCCCCACCCAGATCCCCACCCAGATCCCCACCCAGATCCCCACCCAGATCCCCACCCAGATCCCCACCCAGATCCCCACCCAGATCCCCACCCAGATCCCCACCCAGATCCCCACCCAGATCCCCACCCAGATCCCCACCCAGATCCCCACCCAGATCCCCACCCAGATCCCCACCCAGATCCCCACTGAGGTCCCCACCCAGATCCCCACTCAGATCCCCACCCAGATCCCCACCCAGATCCCCACTCAGATCCCCACTCAGATCCCCACCCAGATCCCCACCCAGATCCCCACCCAGATCCCCACCCAGATCCCCACCCAGATCCCAGCCACTGCAGCGAGTTCCGAACTCGGCACCACGCAGGCGCAGTCCCAGCGCGAGTTGGTGGCCTCGGCCTGCCTGACTGACTCCGACGCCTCGGTGTCGTGCCGCGCCGCCGACCTGCTGTGCCGCCTGGCCTGCCGCGACAGCCTGGCCGACACGGTGCGCCTCCTTCGCGGCCACCTCGCCGACAGCCTCGGCTTGCACCGTCGAGCCCGCCTGCTGGAGCAGCTGCTCACTTGCTGCTCAGCCGCCAATTACAGCCTAGTCAGCCCGAATTTCGACTGGTACATTGTGGAGCTGTTCAACTTGTCCGTTGTGGTTGCTAATGACGCTCTGGTTAGCAACGAGTGTCCGCTAGGACGCCAGCTAGTGGAAGTCAGCCGTTGCCTAGCAACAGTAGTGTCGCGTCGGAGAGCTCGGCAGCTCTGCTTGAACGTCCTGATCGGCGCTGCCGACTGCCGCCCGTCGCCCGTCCGCCTGCTGCCGGCGGCCGCCTGGCTGTACGCCGAATTTGCCGACGATGTCGAGGACGACGATCTGGCAGACTCGGTCGCCGCTGAGGCGATGCTCCGCCTGCCGAGGTGTCCGATTGTTGTCGGCCGGCTGGCGGACTGGCAGCAGGCGGCTCTGCTGCACAGCGGCGTCAAGCTGACGGTGAAACGGGCGCTGCGGCGAGGACGGAACAGCAGCGGCAGGTGCGACCTGGCATGTGGCGGAGTGGCTGCTGATGCTCTATAGAAAGGGGGAAGAGAAGGAGAGAATAGAGGAGAAGGCAGAAGCGAAGGGAGAAAAGGGAAAAGAGAAAAGAAGAGAAGGGAAAAGAAAGGGGAGAAGAGAGGGGAGAAGAGAAGGGAGAAGAGAAGGGAGAAGAGAAGGGAAAAGATGCAGAGAGAGGGAGGAAGAGCGCTGGAGGTGACTATCTCACTATTACTAATGGTGAAGTAGAATCTACTCAATTCATTGACTCAAAAGGCCTGCACCGGCCGATCTGCTATCCGAGTGCGTGGAACGACTCGAGTCGCTGGTCCGGTCCCCGCTGCTGGAGGTTCAGGAGCGCGCGGTTAGCTGCCACAGTCTGCTGCGGGCGGCGGCGGCGGCTGCGCCAGCCTGCGGAGTGGACTGGCTGGCCGCTCTGTTCGAGCGGGACCGCCAACTGGAGCCGGTGGGGCCGGCAGCCCAGCGGCAGGTGCACCCGCCAGACGGTCTGGACCTCGAAGCTTGGATCAACGCTCCGTTGGCTGCGACGGACTCTCAGAGGAAGAAGAAAAAGAAGACGAAACAAAAGCGGCAGGCAGCGGCGAATCCGGTGCCCGCGCCGGAGCTACGGGACTCGGCCGATGTGAGTCCTCCGTCTCTTTCCTCTCATGTCTTCTCTCTCATCTCATCTCTTCTCTCCCCCCTCATCTCTTCTCTCTCCTCTCATCTCTTCTCTCCCCCCTCATCTCTTCTCTCCCCTCTCATCTCTTCTCTACCCCTCATCTCTTCTCTCCCTCTCATCTCTTCTCTCCCTCTCATCTCTTATCTCCCTCTCATCTCTTCTCTCCCTCTCCTCTTCTCTCCCTCTCCTCTTCTCTCCCTCTCCTCTTCTCTCCCTTCTCATCTCTTCTCTCCCTCTCATCTCTTCTCTCCCTCTCATCTCTTCTCTCCCTCTCCTCTTCTCTCCCTCTCCTCTTCTCTCCCTCTCCTCTTCTCTCCCTTCTCATCTCTTCTCTCCCTCTTATCTCTTCTCTCCCTCTCATCTCTTCTCTCCCCTCTCATCTCTTCTGTCCCTCTCATCTCTTCTCTCCCTTTTCATCTCTTGTCTCTCCCAGCTTAGCTGCATAGTTCGAATTCCCAACATAATTCAGCGTTCTTGTTAGTTGAGTATCATGGCTGCCTTGCATGCAGTTTCTCGAGTAAACCGTATGCTTTTTCACTCGCTGCTTTTACCGGCAATTATTAATTTATGCGGACATTAAATACTATCCTCGGAAACTGGACTCTGTGATAGATATTTATATTCTATCAGCCCAAAGGAAGTTCAGTTCGAAAGCAGAAATGTCTCAAACTCAGCCCGCCTCTCTGCGGCTCGAGTGTATTCTGCCGAAGACCATAAAGCATGCAATATCGCGTGACAAACGCTGGAATTTCCTGAGCACTAATTGTTTAGTTTGAAGCACTGCTCTCCTGATCCTGGATTGGCTGCGTCTGTCTGATATCACAGAGGCAAAATATCTTTACTGTATTCTCCTGGTGGCTCCGGCAGCAGAGACATGGAAAGAAAGGAGCAGCTGGGGTGACTCACACAGATTGGGTGACAGCTGGGGTGACTCACACAGATTGGGTGACAGCTGGGGTGACTCACACAGATTGGGTGACAGCTGGGGTGACTCACACAGATTGGGTGACAGCTGGGGTGACTCACACAGATTGGGTGACAGCTGGGGTGACTCACACAGATTGGGTGACAGCTGGGGTGACTCACACAGATTGGGTGACAGCTGGGGTGACTCGCACAGATTGGGTGACAGCTGGGGTGACTCACACAGATTGGGTGACAGCTGGGGTGACTCACATGATTTCGATTCGCTGAAATCAATTCACTCAGTAAATCAAGTTAAGAATTAATGTTGAATGTGCACTGCACATTGCTCTTTACAGCAGCAGCAGCAGCAGCAGCAGCAGCAGCAGCAGGTGTGTCAGTCGGGCAAGGAGCAGAACCCGCACTACCTGAAGAGTCCAGCTGACCAATCCAACAAATCGGATGCGGTAGACTCTGCAAACTCGCCACTGTCGGTGGACCAGCAACTGCTCAGGGGCTTAGCCAGATCTGATTACTATTTGATGCAGCACCGGAGGCTGGCCGAGCAGTCGGTCGGTAGGAGAAGCAAATCCGGGTCGAAGAAGCTGCGCCAACCGCCACCACCTGTAGAGGCTGGGGTCCGCGACTGCGAGAACCTCGGAGAGGAGTCGGACGAGCTGTTCTCTGCCGCTGTGGTCAGTGCCGACATTGTGTGCCCGCATTTCTTCGTACTCCAGCCTTGGGTCACAGTTTTGGTGATGCATTGGTCACAGTTCTGGTGATGCATTGGTCACAGTTCTGGTGATGCATTGGTCACAGTTCATATCACTCTAATTGGTCACAGTTCTGGTGATTGGTCACAGTTCTGGTGATTAGTCACAGTTCTGTTCATGCATTGGTCACAGTTCTGGTGATGCATTGGTCACAGTTCTGGTGATGCATTGGTCAAAGTTCTGGTGATGCATTGGTCACAGTTCTGGTGATGCATTGGTCACAGTTCTGGTGATGCATTGGTCAAAGTTCTGGTGATGCATTGGTCACAGTTCTGGTGATGGTGATACATTGGTTACAGTTCTGGTGATGCATTGGTCACAGTTCTGGTGATGCATTGGTCACAGTTCTGGTGATGCATTGGTCACAGTTCTGGTGATGCATTGGTCACAGTTCTGGTGATGCATTGGTCACAGTTCTGGTGATGCATTGGTCACAGTTCTGGTGATGCATTGGTTACAGTTCTGGTGATGCATTGGTCACAGTTCTGGTGATGCATTGGTCACAGTTCTGTTCATGCATTGGTCACAGTTCATATCACTCTAATTGGTCACAGTTCTGGTGATTGGTCACAGTTCTGGTGATTGGTCACAGTTCTGTTCATGCATTGGTCACAGTTCATGTCACAACACATTGGTCACAGTTCATATCACTCTAATTGGTCACAGTTTATGTCACACACATTGGTCACAGTTCATATCACTCTAATTGGTCACAGTTTATGTCACACACATTGGTCACAGTTCATATCACTCTAATTGGTCACAGTTTATGTCACACACATTGGTCACAGTTCATGTCACACTATAATTGGTCACAGGTGTCCACCGCGCTTGATTCACCGGAAGTAGCTGGCGTTTCTAAGAAAGACAACGCCAATTCGCTTTTAAAAGAAAAGCAAAAGAAGAAGCGGAAGAAGGCAAAGCGCGAGTCAGTGAGCTCCTCGGTCGGAGACTACGAAAGCTTGCCAAACTCAAAGCTCAATAATTCGAAGGCGAAGTCGGTTAATCTGACCGAATACCTCACCGTGAGCAGCCTCTCTCCCGGCTGCGTGGAGCAGTCCGACCTGACAGCTAAACTGGAACTGGCTTGGCCAACTGATGCTGAGCAGAGGCTGCTGCATCTGAGACTGCGGGCTCCGGCTCGGCTATCAGTGGTGTCGGCGCACCTGCTCACTCTCGCTGCTCAAGAGCCGGCAGACACGCCTGTACACTTTCCTGGGTGCCCGCTGGCTCCTGGACAGTGCACCGCTTCCGTCTGCGTGCCAGTGAGTCTGTGGGGCATCGAGATTGTTTTCCAGATTTATAATTCAGTTGTGCCAGTCTGTAGAGTCAGTTGTGCCAGTCTGTAGAGTCTGTTGTGCCAGTCTGTAGAGTCTGTTGTGCCAGTCTGTAGAGTCTGTTGTGCCAGTCTGTAGAGTCTGTTGTGCCAGTCTGTAGAGTCTGTTGTGCCAGTCTGTAGAGTCTGTTGTGCCAGTCTGTAGAGTCTGTTGTGCCAGTCTGTAGAGTCTGTTGTGCCAGTCTGTAGAGTCTGTTGTGCCAGTCTGTAGAGTCTGTTGTGCCAGTCTGTAGAGTCTGTTGTGCCAGTCTGTAGAGTCTGTTGTGCCAGTCTGTAGAGTCTGTTGTGCCAGTCTGTAGAGTCTGTTGTGCCAGTCTGTAGAGTCAGTTGTGCCAGTCTGTAGAGTCAGTTGTGCCAGTCTGTAGAGTCAGTTGTCCCAGTCTGTAGAATCAATTGTCCCAGTCTGTAGAGTCAGTTGTCCAGAGAGTCCTACCAGTCCGCAGTCTGAGAGTCCCTCAGTCCGCAGTCTGAGAGTCCCCCAGTCCGCAGCCTGAGAGTCCCCAGTCCGCAACCTGAGAGTCCCCAGTCCGCAGCCTGAGTGTCCCCCAGTCCGCAATCTGAGAGTCCCCCAGTCCGCAGCCTGAGAGTCCCCCAGTCCGCAGCCTGAGAGTCCCCAGTCCGCAGCCTGAGAGTCCCCAGTCCGCAGCCTGAGAGTCCCCAGTCCGCAGCCTGAGAGTCCCCCAGTCCGCAGCCTGAGAGTCCCCCAGTCCGCAGCCTGAGAGTCCCCAGTCCGCAACCTGAGAGTCCCCAGTCCGCAGCCTGAGTGTCCCCCAGTCCGCAATCTGAGAGTCCCCCAGTCCGCAGCCTGAGAGTCCCCAGTCCGCAGCCTGAGAGTCCCCAGTCCGCAGCCTGAGAGTCCCCAGTCCGCAGCCTGAGAGTCCCCAGTCCGCAGCCTGAGAGTCCCCAGTCCGCAGCCTGAGAGTCCCCCAGTCCGCAGCCTGAGAGTCCCCCAGTCCGCAGCCTGAGAGTCCCCAGTCCGCAACCTGAGAGTCCCCAGTCCGCAGCCTGAGTGTCCCCCAGTCCGCAATCTGAGAGTCCCCCAGTCCGCAGCCTGAGAGTCCCCCAATCCGCAGCCTGAGAGTCCCCAGTCCGCAGCCTGAGAGTCCCCAGTCCGCAGCCTGAGAGTCCCCCAGTCCGCAGCCTGAGAGTCCCCAGTCCGCAGCCTGAGAGTCCCCCAGTCCGCAGCCTGAGAGTCCCCCAGTCCGCAGCCTGAGAGTCCCCAGTCCGCAGCCTGAGAGTCCCCAGTCCGCAGCCTGAGAGTCCCCCAGTCCGCAGCCTGAGAGTCCCCAGTCCGCAGCCTGAGAGTCCCCAGTCCGCTGCCTGAGAGTCCCCAGTCCGCAGCCTGAGAGTCCCCCAGTCCGCAGCCTGAGAGTCCCCCAGTCCGCAGCCTGAGAGTCCGCACCCTGCCGCACCCTCAGTGGAGCAGCAAGCGCCGCGCCAGGCTGAAGCTGCACTGCCTGTTTGGCGACGCGGTGAATTTTTGCGTCGCCGACGTTCGTCTGCCGTCGCTCCGCTTGTCCGCGCAGCTCCGCCCGGATTCGTCGATGACGCCGGAGCTGCTTCAGCAGCGCGTGGCCGAAGGCCGCCTGCCCGGGCAGGCGCAAGTTCAGCTACGCCTCGTTGCTAAGGGCGCCACCGAGTTTGGCGCTATCGAAGCTCGGCTGGCGCCGATCGCGCGCCCTCTCATTTCGGCGCCGAATTCGACGCTCTGCGCCTCGGTCGATTCTCGAGGTTGGTCGGCCTCCCTGCTGGCGAAATTGTCGGCTGACTCGTCGGTCAGACTGGAGATCCGGGCCAGGGATCAGGCTGCGGCGGACGGGCTGGCCGAGGAGCTGCGCTGGGTTCTTGATCGATCGGTTTCTTCACTCTGATGCAGAGTGTGGTGCGTTTTCTAGCAACGGTTGCTATGGAAACAAGCCGATAAATAATCAGCCACGGTTGCTATGGTAACAAGCCGAAACAATATACTATAACAACGATTGTTATTACAATAATTCTAGAGAAACTACTATAGAAACGGTTGCTATGGAAATAAATCGTGAGAAAATATCATAGCAACGGTTGCTATGGAAACAAGCCGAGAAATTATCATAGCAACGGTTGCTATGGAAATAAGCCGAGAAATTATCATAGCAACGGTTGCTATGGAAACAAGCTGAGAAATTATCATAGCAACGGTTGCTATGGAAACAAGCTGAGAAATTATCATAGCAACGGTTGCTATGGAAATAAGCCGAGAAATTATCATAGCAACGGTTGCTATGGAAACAAGCTGAGAAATTATCATAGCAACGGTTGCTATGGAAATAAGCCGAGAAATTATCATGGCAACGCTTGCTATGGAAACAAGCCGAAACAATATACTATAGCAACGATTGCTATAACAATAATTCGAGAGAAACTACTATAGAAACGGTTGCTATGGAAATAGATCGAGAGAAACTATCATAGCAATGTTTTCTATGGAAACAAGTCGAGAGGAAATACCATTGCAACGGTTGCTAATTAAGAAAATAAATCAAAGGCTATGATATGGTGTTCATGTGACAGCGGTTGCTATGGTAACACGTCACAAATGCTTCACAAAGATTTAAAAAAAATCCTATCAAGATGGCTTAAGTAACAGCACAGCCATGACACAGTTTGATTAGCATGACATGTAATTTAGCCGTGCAGTGTTGTTCAGAATTGCGTGCCTTAACTTAATAGTATTTTTTAAATATTTGTTTTCAAATATTTGTTGTTTATTAAACGGTTGAAGGTATTTTTCGTCTTTAATAGAATCTATTTTGGTTCATTATTTTCAGTGCTTCATCGCGAGTATTTGTCAGGTTTCAAAGTGTGTACATTATGCACTTTTAGGCTAATGAAAATATATTTGCTGTTATTTCAATTAGGTATTTACCACGTTTACCACAGATACTAAAATAAGATGGGCCACTCAGCACATTTGCGTGCAAGCTACTTTCAGTTCAGTAGTAAGTTAAACGGAAACATTTTAATTCATTTTTAATGCCAATGCTCATTTATTGGCTCTTACCCCCCTCACTTAAACCCTCCAACCGCGCCTTTCCACACCACCCCACCCCCAGTGGACTGGCCAATGTACATTATGGCTGAACCAATTAGCCAGTTGTTTACGCCTGCAAGCTTGGGCTTCTGAACTTATCAAAGTAATTTCAGCTGCCTCTATTTTTATAAAATAGCTTCTGTATTCTTCTCTGCTACTGAACTGAAAGTAGAAAGCTGTTTTGCTAAGTATTGCAATATATGTGCCTGAGTGGCCCATCTGGTTATTCTAGTATCTGTGCCATGTTACTTAATTATTTTTCGTCGTCTTGTGCGGTGACTTTCTGCAGCTTATTTTAATAATTTTTATTCCAGTCAGTTTCTGTGTTTGTTATGTAAGTCAGATTTTATATTTTTCAAATATGACTGGTTTCATTTTTATCGCCTTCATCTGTTCCTCATAGCGCCACGGAGATGCTTCTGCTATTTCTCGTTTTCCAGTCAGTTCTCGTGCAGCAAAAGTATTCTTAACTAGTCACGTTTGAGTCCCAGCAGCTCTTCTCCTCATTGATATTATTCTTTTCTCATCTCGCATACATGTTAATGTGCTTGTTGCTCTGGCTCTGCAACCACCTTGTGTTTTTGCTTTATCTCACAAACTACAGCTGTCACCCAATCTGTGCGAGTCACCCCAGCTGTCACCCAATCTGTGCGAGTCACCCCAGCTGTCACCCTATCTGTGTGAGTCACCCCAGCTGTCACCCAATCTGAGAGTCACCCCAGCTGTCACCCTATCTGTGTGAGTCACCCCAGCTGTCACCCAATCTGTGTGAGTCACCCCAGCTGTCACCCCATCTGTGTACGTCACCCCCAGCTGTCACCCCATCTTTGAGTCACCCCAGGTGCCACCCTATCTGTGTGAGTCACCCCAGCTAACTATCTATGAGTCACTCCAGCTGTCACCCCATCTGTGTGAGTCACCCCAGCTGTCACCCCATCTGTGTGAGTCACCCCAGCTGTCACCCCATCTGTGTGAGTCACCCCAGCTGTTACCCTATCTGTGTACGTCACCCCCAGCTGTCACCCCATCTGTGAGTCACCCCATCTGAGTCACCCCAGGTGCCACCCTATCTGTGTGAGTCACCCCAGCTAACTATCTATGAGTCACCCCAGCTGTCAACCCATCTGTGAGTCACCCCATCTGTGAGTCACCCCTGCTGTCACCCCGTCTGTGAGTCCCCCATCTGTGAGTCACCCCAACTGCCCCTTGTTTCCTTCTCTCAAAAAAGCAACTCTCAATTATCATGCATTGATCGGTGACTTCCACACTGCAGCAATATATTAAAGTTGTCAAACTTGTGTCCAATTCTTCATGGGACATTTTTAAAACAGTTGACTGTATTCCAAAATTCTTTTGCTATGACTGTCTTTCTTTTTGAGATTAACCGTTTTACTCCCAGTAATAGTTTTCATTGTTTTTTGACAACACACGAAGCAATATCTATTGCACTGCTTGCAATAGCTGGCTTTGAATTTACTCCTCTCTGTCGGTGTTTGTGCTCTTGTATTTGTGTCTGACTGTCTGTCTGTTTACCTTTCTGCTAGATATTTTAAGTTTTTTTATCGTTATTAATTGAGATTTGGTGTCCAATTTCCAATGCTGAACTATAAAGTTTGAAAAGCACTTCCAATGAGAGAAAAATTCTTTAATTGTGTTTTTTATTTACAAATTGCACTACTTATAAAACTTGATAGCTTAGTAGTGCAGTAAAAATACGGTTTTGATTTTTTGCAATGCGATGTTTGGGTTAAATTAACATAAAAAGTAGGTAGAATCACGGACTAACTGAACCACCAGCTGACCCACTAACTGACCCACCAGCTGACCCACCAACTGACCCACCAGCTGACCCATCAACTGACCCACCAGCTGACCCATCAACTGACCCACCAGCTGACCCATCAACTGAACCACCAACTGACCCACCAACTGCCAAACTGACCCATCAACTGACCCACCAACTGACCCACCAGCTGACCCATCAACTGACCCACCAGCTGACCCATCAACTGAACCACCAACTGACCCACCAACTGCCAAACTGACCCACCAACTGACCCACCAGCTGACCCACCAACTGACCCATCAACTGACCCACCAACTGACCCATCAACTGACCCACCAGCTGACCCATCAACTGAACCACCAACTGACCCACCAACTGCCAAACTGACCCACCAACTGACCCACCAGCTGACCCACCAACTGACCCATCAACTGACCCACCAACTGACCCATCAACTGACCCACCAACTGACTCATTAACTGACCCACCAGCTGACCCACCAAATGACCCACCAACTGACCCATCAACTGACCCACCAACTGACCCACCAGCTGACCCACCAGCTGACCCACCAGCTGACCCACCAACTGACCCATCAACTGACCCATCAACTGACCCATCAACTGACCCATCAACTGAACTACCAACTGACCCACAACTGACCCACCAGCTGACCCACCAACTGACCCAAACTGACCCAAACTAATCCACAACTGACCCGCCGACGCTCCGCAGCAGCTGCCAAAGCTCAGTTTCGGCGACCTCGTCGCCACGCAGCCCGTCCAGACGGTGGCCGCCGCCATCTCCGACGCGCCAGACCCCGCAGCCGTCACGGCGCTGATCAATCAGCCGAGCTACCAGGGGCTACGGCCGCTGCACAAGGCCTGTCTGCGCGGGGACGTCGCTCTGGTCGACCTGCTGCTGATGCACGGCGCCGAAGTTGACGCGGTCACCGAGGAGTCCGCTGGCAGCGAGACGCCTCTGCACTGCGCCGCCAAGTCCGCCTGCCCGGAGGCCATCGACTCCTTGCTGCGGGCCCGCGCCGACGCCTCGTTGCTGGACTCCGTCGGCCGGCATGCCGTCCATCACGCCGCCGCCGCCGGCTCCGTCTCATGCCTGCTGTACCTGGAGGAGGCGCTGCACCTGCCGGACCTGGCGCTGAGGGACTCCGCTGGCCGGACTCCGGTACACTACGCTGTGCGGCACGGCCGGCAGCAAGTCCTGCGCTTCCTGCTGCGGCGGAGCAGGTCTGTGTCCGTGTCTGTGTCCGTGTCCGTGTCTGTGTCTGTGACTGTGTCTGTGTCTGTGTCTGTGTCCGTGTCTGTGTCCGTGTCTGTGTCTGTGTCCGTGTCTGTGTCCGTGTCTGTGTCTGTGTCCGTGTCCGTGTCTGTGTCCGTTTCTGTGTCTGTGTCCGTGTCTGTGTCCGTGTCTGTGTCTGTGTCCGTGTCTGTGTCTGTGTCTGTGTCTGTGTCCGTGTCTGTGTCCGTGTCTGTGTCTGTGCCTGTGCCTGTGTCCGTGCCTGTGTCCGTGTCTGCCTGTGTCCGTCAGTGTCTGGCCTGCATCGCAGCTCACAGCAGACACCATCCCGCACTCCTATCCAGGTGCAGCGCAATGCTAGCAGACGCGGAAGGCAACACGCCGATGCACCTGGCAGGAGAGCACGGCCAGGCTCACATGTGCTACCTGCTGCTGCAGAGCGCGGGATTTCGCTGCCTGCAGGCGCAGAACTGCAAGAAGCAGAGTCCGCTGGATCACACCAACGCCAGGGTGCAGGCCATGGAGGGCGTCAAGGCCGACACCACTGAGATGAGCCGCGCCAGGACCTTCTTGATGATGCTGTCATTCACGCACTCGATGCTCAATGTGAAAGGTGAGCGGTTTTGATGGAGGCTTGGATATGGGGTATAGGGTATTATGTGGTGTTGGGTATGGGATAGCATGGGGTGTTGGGTATGGGATATCATGTGGTGTTGGGTATGGGATAGCATGGGGTGTGGGTTAAGGGTTATCATATGGTGTGGGGTATGGGATATCATGTGGTGTGGGCTATGGGATATCATATGGTGTGTGGGATGGGATATCATGGGGTGTGTGGTATGGGATATCATGTGGTGTGTGGGATGGGATATCATGTGGTGTGGGGTATGGGATATCATGTGGTGTGGGGTATGGGGTATCATGTGGTGTGGGGTATGGGATAGCATGGGGTGTTGGGTATGGGATATCATGTGGTGTTGGGTATGGGATAGCATGGGGTGCGGGTTAAGGGTTATCATATGGTGTGGAGTATGGGATATCATGTGGTGTGGGCTATGGGATATCATATGGTGTGTGGGATGGGATATCATGGGGTGTGTGGTATGGGATATCATGTGGTGTGTGGGATGGGATATCATGTGGTGTGGGGTATGGGATATCATGTGGTGTGGGGTATGGGGTATCATGTGGTGTGGGGTATGGGATAGCATGGGGTGTTGGGTATGGGATATCATGTAGTGTGGGGTATGGGATAGCATGGGGTGTTGGGTATGGGATATCATGTGGTGTTGGGTATGGGATAGCATGGGGTGTGGGTTAAGGGTTATCATATGGTGTGGGGTATGGGATATCATGTGGTGTGGGCTATGGGATATCATATGGTGTGTGGGATGGGATATCATGGGGTGTGGGCTATGGGATATCATATGGTGTGTGGGATGGGATATCATGTGGTGTGGGGTATGGGATATCATGTGGTGTGGGGTATGGGGTATCATGTGGTGTGGGGTATGGGGTATCATGTGGTGTGGGGTATGGGATATCATATGGTGTGTGGGATGGGATATCATGTGGTGTGGGGTATGGGATATCATATGGTGTGTGGGATGGGATATCATGTGGTGTGGGGTATGGGATATCATGTGGTGTGGGGTATGGGATATCATGTGGTGTGGGGTATGGGGTATCATGTGGTGTGGGGTATGGGGATATAATTTGGTGTGGAATATGGTTTATCATGTGGTGTGGGCTATGGGGTATTATGGTATGCGGAGTGTGGGATATCGGTTGGAATATCATGAGATTTATAGTATGGGATGTGGGATATGGAGATATAGGATATTGTGTGCGGGGTCAGAGTTGAGAGCAAGCGAAAATGATGAGTAAGACTTCGGGTGCGGGAAATTTTGAAATTTTGAACTTAATTAAGACCGTAATTCACCCTGGCAGGCATTATGCTGGTGATGTGGCTGCAGATTCTGTGCACCCCGGCATTCCTGATGACCGCGCCGCTACTGGCGGGACGCTGGCTACCCCAGTGGGAAGCCACCTTCATCACCTGCGGCTTCTTGGCCGCCGTTGCCACTGTGCTGCCCCAGGGTGATAGGATCAATAACGCCACCCAGATACAGAACCCCGTGCTGTTGGGCGCCGCGCTGGCCTGCTTTGCCCACTCGGTTAGTCTCTGTATAGTCTACCGATATGTATAGAAAGCATAGTTAATCTGTCTTAGTGTCTTAGTGTCTGTCTGTCTGTCTGTCTGTCTGTCTGTCTGTCTGTCTGTCTGTCTGTCTGTCTGTCTGTCTGTCTGTCTGTCTGTCTGTCTGTCTGTCTGTCTGTCTGTCTGTCTGTCTGTCTGTCTGTCTGTCTGTCTGTCTGTCTGTCTGTCTGTCTGTCTGTCTGTCTGTCTGTCTGTCTGTCTGTCTGTCTGTCTGTCTGTCTGTCTGTCTTAGTGTCTGTCTGTCTGTCTGTCTGTCTGTCTGTGTGTCTGTCTGTCTGTCTGTCTGTCTGTCTGTCTGTCTGTCTGTCTGTCTGTCTGTCTGTCTGTCTGTCTGTCTGTCTGTCTGTCTTAGTGTCTGTCTGTCTGTCTGTCTGTCTGTCTGTCTGTCTGTCTGTCTGTGTGTGTCTGTCTGTCTGTCTGTCTTTACCCCCTAACAACCGTTCACCACTGCAGGCCGGGCTATACGTGTACCGCTACCAGCGCTCCGCCGCGGTGCTCACCGCAGCCTCCGGCTGGCTGCCGTCAATCATCCTGACCTGCGGCATCTGCTGGGCGCTGCTGCTGCTCCGCCTGCTGCTCTTGGATCACGGCACCCTGCCGGCAGGTCCCGAGGGCTCCTCCGTCGACGACTCGAGCAGCGGCGCCGCCTCCTTGGTGCAGCTGGTGCGCGACAGGCGCAGCATCGACGCCAACTTCTGCCTGGACTGCGAGCGGCCCCGCCTTGGCGCTGGCGGCGCTCGGCTGCACTGCGACCTGTGCGGCCGGTGCGCCGATGAGCGCTGGCGCCACAGCCGCTGCGTGCTGCGCTGCCTGGCCAGGCAAAATCTGCGAAGCTTTGCCGCCTTCCTGACAGTCGGGCTGACCGGCCTGGCCGCCTCCCTGGCCGCCGACTGGGCCATCTACAGGGAGAAGACCGATCACCTGCAGGGTGAGGCTGGCTGGCGACTGGACAGTTGGACATTGAGGCACTTGGACATTGAGACACTTGGACATTGAGACACTTGGACATTGAGACACTTGGACATTGAGACACTTAGAAATTGAGACACTTGGAGATTGAGACACTTGGACATTGAGACACTTGGACGTCAAGGCATCAAGACACTAAGACACCTGGACATTGAGAAACTTGAACATTGAGACACTTGGACATTGAGACACTTGGACATTGAGACACTTGGACATTGAGACACTTGGACGTCAAGGCATCAAGACACTAGAACATTAATAATAATAACAATTGATTGCACCTGCCCCAATTGGGCCAGATGTGCAACCGACAGCTCAGCCGCAGCTATTGCGCGGCGCATCTGAAGGCTGCGTACGGCTGTTCAGTCCAAGGACTGGAGGCGGGGGAGGTCGCCACACACCCTCAATTACCCCAGCTAATGCTGGCACCCATTTTAAAGATGAACTGAAGCAATTCAGAGTTAAGTATCTTGCTCAAGAACACAAATTGTCCCAGTGGGATCGAGAATCGAACCCCCTGCCTTCAAGTCGCGAGTCCGACGCCCCTCATCCCTCGCCCGCAGACTTTGGCTCGGTAAGGCAAATCAGGCTATTCTTCAAGATCCAGCCCTGGGTGCTCAGCTGCGCCGCTATTCAGCTGATCGCAGCCTGCCTGGCTCTCTGGCAGCTGGGCCGCCTGCTGCTTCACGTCAGCGGCCGTGGACGCCCAGTCCAGTTGCTGCGGTTCTGCCTCACTGGCCGGGTGACCCCGACGGGTGCCGCCTCATCAACAAATCTTCAGCAGGCTAAATATGTCTGACTAACTGTCAAATAATTTGTTCTCTTGCGCTATGCACTGGGTCCGATTTTTAATGACATTCCAATTTTTTCTTTTCAATTTTTGTAGCCTTTTTTAGTGTTTTTCTACCGATATTACTGCATAGAGAATCTCGCGAAAGTTTTTTCTTGGGCGTTGACGCGTGCAGCTTCACTTGATGCTGGGTTGACTTTTTTTACCTGAGACATATTTACTAGTTATAATGTACTTTTTATTGATGAGATTGATTAGAATCGTGAGCATTCCTTTTTCCTCTCCCTCGGTGTTTGAGAATCTGCCTCTCCGCTCCCTCAGTGCTTGAGAATCTGCCTCTCCGCTCCCCTCAGTCACTGAATCTGCCTCTCCGCCCCCCTCAGTCACTGAATCTGCCTCTCCGCTCCCTCAGTCACTGAATCTGCCTCTCCGCTCCCTCAGTCACTGAATCTGCCTCTCCGCTCCCTCAGTCACTGAATCTGCCTCTCCGCCCCCCTCAGTCACTGAATCTGCCTCTCCACCCCCCTCAGTCACTGAATCTGCCTCTCCGCTCCCTCAGTCACTGAATCTGCCTCTCCGCCCCCCTCAGTCACTGAATCTGCCTCTCCACCCCCTCAGTCACTGAATCTGCCTCTCCACCCCCTTCAGTCACTGAATCTGCCTCTCCACCCCCTCAGCCACTGAATCTGCCTCTCCGCTCCCTTAGTGCTTGAGAATCTGCCTCTCCACCCCCCTCAGTCACTGAATCTGCCTCTCCACCCCCCTCAGTCACTGAATCTGCCTCTCCACCCCCCTCAGTCACTGAATCTGCCTCTCCACCCCCCTCAGTCACTGAATCTGCCTCTCCACCCCCTCAGTCACTGAATCTGCCTCTCCGCCCCCTCAGTCACTGAATCTGCCTCTCCGCCCCCCTCAGTCACTGAATCTGCCTCTCCACCCCCTCAGTCACTGAATCTGCCTCTCCACCCCCTTCAGTCACTGAATCTGCCTCTCCACCCCCTCAGCCACTGAATCTGCCTCTCCGCTCCCTTAGTGCTTGAGAATCTGCCTCTCCACCCCCCTCAGTCACTGAATCTGCCTCTCCACCCCCCTCAGTCACTGAATCTGCCTCTCCACCCCCCTCAGTCACTGAATCTGCCTCTCCGCTCCCTCAGCCACTGAATCTGCCTCTCCGCTCCCTTAGTGCTTGAGAATCTGCCTCTCCGCCCCCCTCAGCCACTGAATCTGCCTCTCCGCTCCCTTAGTGCTTGAGAATCTGCCTCTCCGCCCCCCTCAGCCACTGAATCTGCCTCTCCGCTCCCTTAGTGCTTGAGAATCTGCCTCTCCGCCCCCCTCAGTCACTGAATCTGCCTCTCCACCCCCTCAGTCACTGAATCTGCCTCTCCGCCCCCTCAGCCACTGAATCTGCCTCTCCGCCCCCTCAGTCACTGAATCTGCCTCTCCACCCCCTCAGTCACTGAATCTGCCTCTCCACCCCCTCAGTCACTGAATCTGCCTCTCCGCCCCCTCAGTCACTGAATCTGCCTCTCCACCCCCTCAGTCACTGAATCTGCCTCTCCACCCCCTCAGTCACTGAATCTGCCTCTCCGCCCCCTCAGCCACTGAATCTGCCTCTCCGCCCCCTCAGCCACTGAATCTGCCTCTCCGCCCCCTCAGCCACTGAATCTGCCTCTCCGCCCCCTCAGTTCTCAAACTGATTTCCGTCCTTTACTTAAATATTTAGCTTTTTTTGTCAACTGTGTTTAGAAGCATTCGAGAAAGGCTCACATTTTTATTCCAGTTTATGGTAAGCCAGCTGCCTTATTAGCTTGAGTAATTTTACGTGTGCCGCTTTTTCCACTATAGACATGTATTTAATGTTCTATTGATAATATAATTATAATTTATCGTATTTGCCAAGAAGTTAATCCAGAGGGCAATGAACCACGCAAACAAATTCTGTTTTCACTTAGCATTGATCTGCATGGCTTCAGATCGTAAATTCAAATCCGTAACATCTAATTAAAGTCATAGAGTAAGGCCATGCGAGTTGCAGCTTCAACCCGTCTCGAACTCCGCCTCTACTTGAGCGTCGTTGAACAGTCGGACAGTCGGATGCAGTCACAGTTGACACCACTATTTGACTTATTGTTGGAAACAGCTCGACGTCCTCCGGGACGATGTCGTTTCCAGTGACCCTCTGCCAGCAGGCTCTGCTCCTGCGGTCTCTCATCGGTCAGGTTGCTCAATCCGGCCCACAGGTTGCAGCTGCAGCCGGCACCGAGTTGAGCAGCTCGCCTCCGATCGATGCGCACTGCCGATTGGCTGAGCACCAGCTGTGGCTGTGAGCTGTGCTCACGAACAGGCACAGACCGGCCTGCATGGTGAACGGTGCGGGACACGGCAGGAGCAGCTGCAGTAGCTTTAATGTCATAGAAAAAAAGAAAAAAGGCAGAAGGCGCAGTTCCATCGCCTGTTGACACAGACAAACAGTCTGCGAGTCACTCTGGTGTGAGTGAGCGGGCGGCAGATTCACAAACAAAAAGGCGAATCACTCTGGTGTGAGTGAGCGGGCGGCAGATTCACAAACAAAAAGGCGAATCACTCTGGTGTGAGTGAGCGGGCGGCAGATTCACAAACAAAAAGGCGAATCACTTTTTGCTTGTTTGTAGTAAAATTCAAAGCTGATTCCTTCCAAATTCGATAAGATCTTAAAAATTCTCACTCTGATAAAAAGCATTCAATACTTTTAATAATACTATTGATATTATTTTTTTTATTATTAGAGGCAGGGGGTTGTGTGCACCATGGCGCACTTTAAGCGACATAGGCACACAACCGGCGAGAGGCATTACTGCCCATTCCGCCGACTCCCCTGAGCAGGCACACAAGCGCGCGGATACGTACGCAGGCACACACTCACACAGGAGTGTACAGCGGCCCTAACTTTATATTATCGTTAGGCATGTACACTTCACTGCGCCTTGGGGGGTTGGCTCTCAAGGCCGTTAATTGCACGAGCAGAGCCAAGCCGAGATTCCAATTCAGCCCCAAATTAATGTGACTGCACTTGGAATCGAGCCTGGGTCGCTGGCACACCACAGCAGCTGCGCTACCGCTGGGCTACGGCCCCCCTCCCCTATTGATATTATGGGCTGAATGCAAATCAGTCGAATCCATTTTTTTGTAAAATAGTTTGGATTTCCAGCTTTGAACAATATCCTAAGAAACAAAGCATTCCGATCCCGCCCTTCTACGCTTGTCGAGTACTTGAGTGCTCTCTGCTTCCGCCTGAGGCCAGCTAACGTTTTGCTCAGTTTGTCCATGGAATTGCAAATTCTTGAAATGATTCCAATTATCCTACCCTCCTTACTTAGAAAGTTATCAAAACTATTCGTAAATTCTTTCAACAGCTGCGGCAGAAGCAGAATGTTTGCCATAGATTTATCAATTTGTTATTCCATTGAAAAAACTCCATTAGCAAACCTGCGCATCCTTAAAAGCTGTTGATTCTTCAGCACCGAGATGCATATGGGGGTACTCCAGTGACTGACAAGTTCTGAACCAGCTTTTAAATTGACAGGAGATCAATTATTATTGGTACGCTTCTCAAGGTAAAAGCCCTGACAGAACTGAGTCTCATCGGTGAGCCCCAACATCCGCATGCAGCTTCATCAGATCGCCACAGCACTCGCTCTGCAAGCGGCAGTCTGCCAGCTGCTCTGGGCGTCAGCTCAACCGTGCCCCGCTCCGTTCAGCCTCGAGGCCGGCAAATGCGTGTTCGTGAGCACAGCTCACAGCCACAGCTGGTGCTCAGCGAATCGGCACTGCGCATCGATCGGAGGCGAGCTGCTCAACTCGTACAGCTCATTGCAGTTGCTGGGCAGCATGCCGAGTACCAAATGTGGCTGCAACATCTGGCTCGGAGTGTCTGACCTGGCTGAGGAGAGAGTCACGAGCAGGTCGGACTGGCAGAGGGTCAACGGCAACGGCCAGCTGCCAAAAGACGACTCGCTGTGGCATAGAAATGATCCGAGCAACTCTGGAGGACATGAGGACTGCATCGCGTGGTACTTCACATCATATGCGAAGATAGTCGACATGAAGTGCTCAGCGCTGGCTGGCTTTGCCTGCGAGTTCGTTGAGACTCCGCGAGAAGCTCCAGCTGGAGCATCATGGCTGCGGACTCCGTTCAAGCGCACCAGCTACAACCCCAGCTCCGAGTTCTGCCACGCTGACCTGCTGCAGGTGAAGAACGCAATGCACTGCGTGGCAGCCGGCATGCGTGCGGCCAGCTGCAGACACGTGCTGTACAACAGCAAGCTGAGAGCCTGCCGTCTGCTGCTGTTTACTGACGCTCAGGTGGAGGCGGAGATCGAGACGAACGCCGACTGGGTCAAGTTCAGCGTGTTCTGACGTCAAACTGACCTTGAATGAACCTTCACACCAATGAAGTTAAAATCTGTTTCCCAGCCTCAAATACATGATGAAATGCGTTCAACCAACGCGCTTTTCTTCGATGCAAAAAATCTGACTTATATCCATTTATCCAAACAGCAGAAATATTTTCACATTAATTTGGATAAAGCGGTAAAAAGTATGGGAAATAACAGACATCAAGTAGCCATAGCTGCGTGCGGCTGAAACAGCACATCGCTCGCTACGGTTTCACGGGTTACCTTGCCAACACTCCAAAGGCTCTCGTCTACTTCCCGACGCACTCGGCACTCGAATGCCCAAATCCAGCAGTCGGAAACGCTGGTTCGCTGATAAGATTGGCGCTCACACGAGCCGCCCATGCAGTCAGGAAAAGTGCGGCTAAAAAATAACCTTATCAGAGAACGCCTCCGCTCTCGGTCTGCGGTGGCGGTGCGATCGCGAACTGATCGTTGCAGGTGCATTTCCGGTTAAACAGTATAAAAGACCATCGGATCTGATAGAGCAGGTATTCATTGAGCTCATCTCCGAGCACTCAGACCAAAGCAAACACCTGCGAGCACTCAGTCCAAAGCAAGCACCTCTGAGCACTCAGTCCGATGCACTTTGCAATGCGCGCTCTGCTGCCTCTGCTGTTCGTCCTCTGCGGCGCTCTGGTCGTCGCCGACCCACTGCCCGAGGCCGACCAGCGAAGCCTTCGAGCGTCCCTGGCCGGCTTCGCCAGCCGCCTGGCCGCCACCGAGGCCGCTGACGTCGCTCGGCTGGTGCGCAACTTCACGAGCTCCGCGGAGGACGTCAGCTTTGTCGAGGGCTCGGTGGACGCGGCAAAGGCGGTCCAGCAGCTGCGCTTCCTGCCCGCCCACTTCGTCAGCCGGCTGCTGCGAGTTGCCGAGTCCGAAGACTTTGCGGCCACCTCGTTCGCGATTGAGGTCGAGGTGCCGCTGTGTCGCTACCAGCTGTTCGTCGGCTCCGCCCGGACCTCCGGAAGCGCCATCTAGTTCGGCGCTTTCTCCACTCTCGTCTCGTGCAGCTTCGCGTCTAGGGACTGCGGAGACTGGGCGTTGCCATGGAGACGCTGCGATGAGGCGGAGTGGGGACCGGCTGTCCGTGAAATGCCGGCGCTGACGGCACTGCTCAGGCGAGAAGCAGCAAGTCGGATCCTGAGTCACCCAGCCATGGCTGCTCAACCGGCTTCACTCAGGAGGTATCGGAGGTCGGCGGGAAGCCAGGATTCGCTCCGCACCGGCGTGAGCAGCTTCCTGTCGAAGTTCCAGTGGTTGAGCGACCTCGTGAAGAGGCAGGAGCTGACGGTGTCCACGCCGATCCGAAGAATCACCAGCAGAGGCTTCGAGGTTTTCAGCCAGAGCGCCTCCATGCAGGCGATCGCGGAGGTCGATCCCAGCCAGTACCCTAGCTTTGTTGAGTACGCGCTCAACATGATTGACGTGTCGCCGACCGTAAGAAGCGAGGTGAGGCGGGGCGTCTTCGACCTGCTGCCGTTCCTCGGACAGAGCGAGTGGCACGACTTCAACATCCTGTTTCGCTCCGGCTCGGGCGGCTCCACGAAGTTCGTCAGCGTCCTGGCGCACAATGGCGGCTCCCGGGGCTTCGACTTCGTGATTGCCGACTTCCAGACGTCGTTCCAGCTCGCCCCGGACCTGCTGGTGGTCGAGCGAAAGTCCAGCTCGATGTGGGGCGCCTTCGGCTCATCCGAGACCGTCATCCACAAAGTCCCCGCGTCCATTCGGGACGCCGACCTCGACGTTCTGATGGCGTTCTTCGACCTGGCTGCTTTCCGCAGGTTTGCCCTCATGCTGGACATCCCGGTGAGAGGCGCCCGCTTCAGAAGGTCTGCAGCCGTTGGGTACATCGCCGCGGTGCAGGCAGGCGTCAAGCTGTATGGCCAGATCGCCAAGACCTTCTCCACCAAGAAGACGTCGCAGATTGTCGGCAAGATCATCGGGAAGGGCTTCGACTTCTTCTCCATGCAGTCGCGGGCCCACGTGATCTCCCGGATGAACCCAGTCTTCCTGCCGCGGTTTCTCGGAATGCTGGACCGGCTGTACGGCTTTCCCGCAAAGTACCTGCCTCAGGTGAGCGCCGTGATGGAGATGGTGCAGTTCGTGAGCCACCAGGACTGGAACAAGAACGACTTCCTGTTTGACGTGAACAGCGGCGGCCACAACGCGTGGGTGACGGTTCTGTCCAACCGGAACGAGGACGGCACCTTCAACTTCCTGATCGCCAACGTGCGGCAGCGCTTCCGGCTGGCACCGGATGTGCTCATCATCAAGGAGTCCAAGTCCGTGCTGGGCGGCATCTACCAGTCGGAGAAGTACAAGCTCCAGCGAATTCCAAGGAGCATCACAGAGGAGGACCTGCAGGCGCTGACCAACTTCTTCAACATCATCACCTTCAAGAGGTTCGGCCTGCAGCTGAACGTCGACACCCAGCAGCTGGACCCGTGAGGTCCCTGGACTGGCTGAACAGCCTCTTTGACTGCGCCAAGCTCCTGCCGACACTGACGTTTTGCTGTGTGGAATGACAAGCAGCATTGCTACTGGCAGTAGTCGTATTGACATATTTCCTTTTTCCTGTTATTTCCAGCGCCAAAAGTGCATTGCTCTGTTTTCAAGGCAATTAATTTTTAGCAACTGCCAAATTGTGCTTCGAAATTAATTTGTGCCATCCATCTGCGTCTTCAAGGCAATAATATTGAACAAAATGAGTCTGCTCATTTGAGCTGAAAACACAGTTGACTTAACAGTTTATTTCGAAACAAATCTTTTTTATCTGATTGCATGACAGTGTGGTTCAAGATATTTTAGTCAGAGTGCTTTTACGGGCATTTGAGTCTCTTCTTTAGCACTTCAAGTATCCTCAAACACCTCAAACTCATCGTGACTGAATAGCATTAGGTCCATCATTATCATGATCTAATCGTAGCCATCCTGCTGAGGCTCCTGTCACTCAGTGCACGCTGAACTTGACCCAGTCGGCGCTCGTCTCGATCTCCTCCTCCACCTGAGCGTCGGTGAACAGCAGCAGGCGGCAGGCTCTCAGCTTGCTGTTGTACAGCACGTGTCTGCTGATTCCGGAGTCGGAAGCGGAAATCACGCAGGCAACCTCTGATTTGACGTTCTCTAAATCAGCGTGGCAGTACTCGGAGCTGGGGTTGTAGCTGGTGCGCTTGAACGGAGTCCGCTGCCACAGCAGGCCAGAGGCAGAGCGAGGCTGAGCTGCGCCAACGAACTCGCAGGCGAAGCCGCGCAGTTCCGAGCAGACGTTGTCAGACAGCTTCCCGATCGCGTCATTGTACTGTCCGATGCAGTCCTGGTTGTTTCCTCTGTTGTTTGGATCGCCTGCTCGCCACACGGAGTCATTCAGAGGCAGAATGCCCTTGCCTTTCACCAGCTGCCAGCCCGACTTGCTCGTGCCTCTCTCCTCAGCCAGGTCGGACACTCCGAGCCAGATGCTGCAGTTGCAGCTGAGACTCGGCATGCTGCCCAGCAACTGCAGCGAGCTGTGCGAGTTGAGCAGCTCGCCTCCGATCGATGCGCAGTGCCGATTCGCTGAGCACCAGGTGAAGCTTTGAGCTGTGCTCACGAACACGCATTTGCCGGCCTCGAGGCGGAACGGAGCGGGGCACTGGCACAGAGCTCGCTGCAAGTTCACCGCAACCAGAGCCAACAAGACGATAGCAGAGCTCGAAGGCATCAGCTCAGCAGTTTCTGGGAACGGATACCGCAAGGCGATTTTTTGAGCTTTCAAAGGAATCATTTATATAGATGATTGCAGGGTGTTGCGAATTCAAGGGTATTTGGCAAGCCATCATTCTATTTGTTTTGACAGCAGCTTGTTTGAATAGTTAATTGACTCGCTCAACTGTTACGGGCAGAAAATTTCCCGCTTTCAGATCCACCTGGTTTGGCGCGTCAGCTGACTCGACAGGAGCTCCGGCTTCGTGGGTTTCCTTGACCAAAGTAGCAGCATGCATGATTGACAGTCCATTAGCCAAAATATATTTCTCTGTGAGCGGAGAGCCAAGCCATCGACTGTGGAGAGAAAGCTGTTAGGCATCTCAGAAAGCTTTTAAGTGAGTCGTCCATTACAGCATTATTCAGCGTGCAGTAACTGACTCCCAGATAAAATGTTGATTTAGACATCTTGACATCCTTGAATCAAAACTTTTGTCCTGGCACTGTTTACCAGACCCAAACTGATGGGTACTATCTCTGGCCTCTCACTCCTATCGGATAGTCAGCCCCAAGGCTAGCATAGGTGTAAACCGGGACAATTTCGAATAATAAACATTAGCTAATCCTGAGATTAACCTAATCCAACCAGTCCAAACCAGCCGTCTCGAAAACTGACTAAAAAGGGCTCTGCACCAACCTGCAAACTAGATGCCTTTTACCTGCTGCTGGGAATGGATCGCATTGACCATGCAGGGACAGAGGACTCATTTTTGAAGGAGGTTCTTGCAAGGCCAGACTATAGGGTAGGGGAATGCATACTAATACATTATCAAGTTCCTATATGCAAGCTTCTGGCCATATGTGACTGCAAACTCTCCAATAGCGCTGATGCTGAGCAGTCATAGCCCTCTGCAAGACCCCATCGGTAGCATGGTGAATTCTGACATTAGATAAGCCACTTATGAAGCCTGAGTCAGCACTAGACCCTCTGGTAAATAAACCAGATAACATCACTAGAACTTTCGCTCAAACAAGCTAACATGCCCTATTCCGGTTATGCAAAATTTTATCTTGTATGAATCCTGTTTGCGTGACGAAATCTTACGTTTCCTTGTTTCAAACAAGATTCAAATAGGATTCACTGACCAGGTAACAGTCGGATAATTTATGCGAATCTTGCAGGGAAACATCGTGTTATCCTGTTTGTTATCTTGTCCGACAAACAAGATTCGCTGACAAGGTAATATAGCCGGGTAATTCATGCGAATGAAAGGCGGAAAGCATTGAAATAAAATATTTCGCAGTAAAGAAGCGTATAAAAAGTGGTTGCTTCAAGATGTTATGAGTAGCACCTATTTAACAGCGGGGTGTCATTTGTAAGCGCCTTATACAAACTAAACGGTAGCTCAACAGGAACGGAAACGTATGGAGTACAGCTTAGCAGAAGTCTATGAGTTTCGGGAGTCCAGTTATAATAAGTAGACCTTTAGACCTACTTATTATACTGTGGATACCGATTGATACTACAGAATTGCTGATCTGCTGCGATTTGGTGCTGAGTCGCAGGTCGGACCTGCTGGACTCGGACGCGAATCTGACGCCAGTCGACGCGTGAGCCAGACGTTGGAAAGATCGGGTCGCGCGGCCGGACGGCGATTAATGAGACCACTGACGGGGGCTTGCATTATATGCCGGCGCAGTGGAACGACTCTGCATTATAAAGTTAAATTAAATGGCGATGGAAGGCAGTTTCTCAGAAATATACACAGAAAACAGTAATGTACATACACATTCGATTGTCTCGCTCTAAGAGACAGCGACGGTTCGCCGACAGGCATTGCAACCAGATTGGACTGTTCGCTAGTAATGTCAGCTGCGTCGATAGAATTGTCATTCGTAGGCTGGTCGTCATCCGGAATCAACTGGCTTTCGTTGATCGGCTGCTCGTAGACCCGAGACGAAGTGAATGGCGTATCATCTGATGCGCCGGCTCAAGCGGCGATGGCTTCGTCGTGCAGTTGCGTCCACGAAATGCCGACTGCGCTGGAAACTCTCCCGTTGGAAAATTTATGCACCAGCAGAGGCATAAAAGGTGAGCGAGGTGCACAAAAGAGGCACTTAGTGGCCTATTTCGTGTGTGTTTTGGAAGTGCACCTGAGTGCACCTTTTTGTGCCTAAATGTCACCAGCCGTTATTATCCCCTAACTGATTCTTCAGGAGGATCACTCACTGTTATCCCCCCTCTCATCAGTCCCTGAGAAGTGGCACTAAAACAAGACCGAGAGATGTCAGTCCAATTCAAATGGCTTCAGCATCGCCAGCTTCAGCGTCGGTGGATTCAGCATCGTCGGCTTCAGGGTCGGCGTCAGCTTCGGCTGATGACTGACCGGCCGTCTGCTTCCTCTGCGTATTTTCGCCGGAGGGCCGGACAGCTGTTTTCATTTCATCATCCGGTCGGGTTATAAAATTGCGCATTTAGGTTTTACAACTTGAACGGTTGAAAACGCGGATGGGAGTTTTTAAAAAGGAAAAAAATTGTCCCACACTTGCCGAAAAGGTGCCACAACTCTTAATGCTACATATGTAAGTAAAAGAAAATCATGAAAGTAACATTTCCTACACTGATAAGTCCCAATGACTTTCAAATACAGAGGAAAAGTTCCGAAAAGCGGTGAAAAGGTCCCAAGCCGCTTTGGGGCAAACAGCACCCAACTAATCAAACCGCAGGCACATCTGTGACAACAGGGCATATGTTGTTATAACATCTGCAGATGAGACGGTCTGATAACAATACGGTGTGTATCAAATTATGTTTTTTAGTACTTTTCATTTTATTTGTGCAAAAAAGGGATGCACGATAATGAAGATAGTAAGAAAGAGTAGGAAGCTGCTGAGGAAAATTTATGAGGGAAAAGTGTATATAGTATAAGTTACTATGCAAAATTAAATACTATGAATATTCATGAATAATAATCCTAACGAATGTGGACGTTGTAGACATTGTAGACAATGACATGCTTACTACACTCGCTGTTTCTGGTCGTTCCAAGTTCAGTTCTATTGATACTTCAAATCCTAATTCACGTTGAGCATGAAACATGAAACAGTAAACACAAAGAAATTATGTAAAATATGGCACAAAATAATAATTAGCGGAAATACGAGACTAGTTTTCCATAGATTAGCGTCCCGTATTAGAATAGAAGAGCTGCTAAGGGATGAAATGTGCCAAACAGGACGTCAAAGCTCCGTGCAGAAAACAAACAGAGAAACAAAAAAACAGTAAAACAATGGACAAAACAGGATAAATTTAACGAATGGATAAGCTGTCCTGCCTACAGTTTTGGGCAAAGTTCCGGCACTTGTGGTACAGAAAGTTACTTTTTTAAGACGGCACTTTTCCGGTTCTTTTTCTAGAATGCTTGACTTAGGTAGCTAATGGAAATCACTTGTGATAAGTCCGGTGCCTCTGGTAATTGAAAATGAAAATTAGAAAGGACCGGTAACGGAAGTACGTACCGGAAGTTACTTTTTTTAATACCGGTACCAGAACAAGTATCGAAAGTTACTTTCCTTGGAACCGAATTAATTTAATCGGAAGTCACTTTTCTCAGAGAAAAAGTGCCTAAAACTGCATGACTACAACTGCTCGACAGTCCACACCGACAGTCTGCTTAAAGTTCGGCGGCTCCCTGATCGGTGGTGTCGGCCATTCGCGTCTTCTTAGAAAGCCGGCGCTTCATAGCAGTCTCGCGGCACTGATAGTGCTGTCGACGGAACTCCTTTTCATCCGCGTTCACGCCGACGTGCTTGGCGTATGCAATTGCCACAGCCAGTTTTCCGGCGTCGCATCGCTGGCCACCTACCTGACCCTTGACGCGACCAGAGCAGGTCTCTCGCAAGAACTGGTCCTCGCTGAATAAAGCGCGAAGGTGTCGACGATGTCGTTGTCGTCGACGCGCAGCAGCCCTGCGCAGTACGCGGCCACAAACTCGCGTATACTGGAGCATCCAACACTCTGGGCCGCTTCAAAAAGCGATTGGCCCCGGTTTTGTTGGCTTCCTGCAAGCTCTTTCTTTGGTCAAACGCCTGATGTGGCCGAGGCACGCGTACCATAGCGGTCGAACGAACCTTTTTCGATGGTGGATTGCTCTGAAATTGCAGGATACATTTATCCTCGATTTGAACGCACGGTTCTGTAGTACCATCTCAGTGAATATTTAGACATTTGAACTGAACTACTTTGGTATAATTGCTGATCTGATTAAAGGCAATATACGAGCTATCCATAAAGTATATTGTATATATATCTACGCGGTTATCGAATTAGATCCCGGCGGTTTTATGAACAAAATGAGTGATTCTGTGCAACTGTATAATGAATCAGGCTATCAGAGATTAATAACATATGAATAACTAGTTGAAATTCCTGCCCAGCTTCTATATCCCTCTATTTCCTCTATATCCCTTTGATATACGCGCTAGTGTACTGATACTACCAATATTAAAATAAGCAAGAAATGAATGCGAGCGTCTCGAGCACATTTATTTGCGCCAGCTGTACGAGTACATGATTTGTACGAAAATCTTTAACGACTACTCTCTTGACTTGATCTGCTCACGGCTGGTGCAACTGCAAACGCCTTAGACAAACCAATGGAGCATGCACTGACAAAAATCGGATTAGCGTCTTAATCTTAATAGGAAAGCTTCTTTGCATACTGGGCCAGTTAGAGCTATTTGGAACCATGCCACAGTCTCCGTCTAGACACCCAGCTGTGCCAAACAATATGGTTGGCTGATTTATGCTTCTAAGCGTCAAATATGACGATAGAATCATTCAGCCCGTTGACACACTAAGCAGTTGTGACAGACTACATGCCAGTGGTAGTCAAACCTCTCGCACACAATCAGGGCGCAACAAATTTTCAATTTTCGCCTGTATGGAGGATGGGCACAGCCACACATTACGGACGCCACAGTGCCGCCGTAAAGCAGATCAATTGGAGAGAATTAGAGAGTGGAGAGGTTTCGCGCCGCAGTTCACGGATGCCAGCTGAATTATACTTAGCCAGATATTAAACTCCTAATCTACTGACTTTATTGTTTCCAACAAGTTCCGGCCACGTTATCTGGTGCAATTCCGATTCAAACAAGATAACAGAGAATTATCTGGTGGCGAATCTTGTATTGTTATCTGTTTTTCAAACAAGATTCCCGCCATGTTATCCTGTAAAATTCAGTTAACTCACCAGATAACAGTCAAACCAGACAACACTAAAATTATCTGGTGGCGAATCTGGTGGTTTCACCAGTTTCGCAACCCAACCAAAGAAATCGGTAGTGAATCTGACAAGATTCGCAGATTATCTTGTGGTGTTATCTGGTTTATTTACCAGAGGGGGATGCTTGACTGGCTTGAATTCTGATTCAAAATAGTCACATGGCCCCAAAAATTTCGTATGCCATCCTTGATAAGCAGGCCGTCAAGTCTCCTCAGGGGTCGCCATCACAAACCCGAAAGCACTTCCCATCATAAACCCGAAATATCATAACTTCGAGACCAAAATAGCGTCGGACATTGCTAACATTATCGGAGTTATGGTATTTCGGGTTAGTGATATTTCGGTGGTATGATGGGAAATGCTATTTTGGTTTTCGGAATTGTCATTTTTCGGGTTTGTGATGCCCCCCCCTCACCTCTTTAGACATGAACCCCATCAAGCATGTCTGGGACTTTATAAAGCGAAGAGTTCAAAAGAGGCTGCCGCGCAGGATGCAGAAGAGTTGCGACAGATGGTTCTGAATACTCGTACCTGGTAGCAGCTGCCCGAAGACTTCATCAATCGGCTGGTGATCAGGATGCAATGGTGAGTGACAGCTGTTTTGCATGTTTGTGGTTCCTGCACACGATTGCTTAAATTTTGTGCCGCGTGACAGCATCACTTGTAGGGGGGGGGGGGTATAGCTGTTGTTGAATGTAGAGAGAATGCTCAATCCGACTACTCAAGTAGGACGAGAAACCTCGTTTCTTGGAAAATTTTAGGAGGCCTGTTTTACCAAAAAAATACACTACGGAGATAGGAAGTTTTCATTTTTTCAGCACAAAAATTGCTATTGCTTTTGATAGGAGGCAGATCCAGTGTTCATCTTTTGATATGTTGTGCCTTTTTTATTGCTCTATCGATATTCATAGAGCTTTTCGTTCAGGAAATTAGGATTCTATGTTAATTTTTCATTCTACGAACATTTGAACGTATCTTGTGCCTAAAAACCATTAAACTGGCACAGCTTGGCTCATTAGTTTTATGAGTCTATTTTATCATTCTTAGCTGACTGTGGAGCAATATGTGCAACAGAGGTGATAAAATAGATTCATAAAACCAAAGATTGGAGCTGTGCCATGCATTTTATGATTTTAGGTACAGGAAATGTACGTAGAATTAAAAATTAACATAGAATCCTAATTTGAGTTTCCAAGAAATGAGATCTCCCGTCATTCTACTCGAGTAGTCCTTGGCTCAATCACGCTCGTCACTGAATGACTACAGAGGAAGACCAGTCCGTAGCCAGTTTTTAGCATTGCAGCCGCACGAAGGACAAAATTGCAACTGTAAAATAAATGTATTTTAATTAGCGGCATTGACATGAAATTTGTTAACTTCGAAGACGTGAAAACATTAATTACATAATATATGTACAATGGAGGTGTAATTTAATCAAGTCACAATTGCAAGCATTTGGACAGATCAGCTGGGCAGGTCCTCATGCTTGATTGCCCAACTGGGAGCGTCAGCTGGCACAGTCCGGTTGCTATAGTGACCGGGCACTCGGACGCAGCGCTGCAGACTGGAGGCGCGCAACTTCTGCGTGGCAACCCGACGCTGATAAGTCTCGTCCAGGTGCTGCTTCATCCGACAGACCGTCTCAGACTCCCACACCAGAGAGCGGATTCGCAGTGCACTGCCGCCGCCGCTGCCGGCTTCGGTGCAGTCAGCGGCATCAGTTGTCTCCTCATCAGAGGAGGTGAACTCGCGGGTGAGCACAGTCTGATATTTGGACATCTCGTCGGAGCTCAGCTCCGGCAACAGGCGTTCGAACGCTTTCTGCCGACGGGATAACTTCTGTAGGCATTAAAACCGTGGGGTTTGTTTAGCCAAATTGTTAACATATTAAACTAATACTGGATTAATAAAGGTTCAGTAGTAAGGGGAAAATTATTGATGCAGTCGTAATGTACATTAGCTAGCTTCACTCAGAATGTACATGGCCTAATTTAGCTAAAGGCAGGGGTTGTGTGCATTCTGGCGCACTTTAAGCGACATTGTCACACAACCGGCGAGAGGCATTACTGTCTATTCCGCCGACAAGCGCAAGGATACGTACGCAGTCATAAGCACAGCACACACTCACACAGGACTGTACAGCGGGTCTAACTTTATTTATCGTTAGGCATGTACACTTCACTGTGCCTTGGGGGTTGGCCCTCAAGGGCGTTAATTGCACGATCAGAGCCAAGCCGAGATCCCGATTTAGCCGAAAAATAATGTGACTGCTTTTGGAATCGTTAGACCACTAGGCTACTCACCGCTTGAACGCGGAAGCACTTTCTCTGCGTGCGCTTCTTAAACTCGTATCGATACTGTTCGTCTTGGAAGAACGATGCCACAGCCGCTGATGATGAAACTGAAACAGACATGATCCGCATTTAAATAAAAATATCATTGCATTCCGAAAAATAGGCTATGAAGTGGTGTTAGTAAAAGTTTAGAAACTTTGCTCAGGTGTTTTTTCTCCAAGATCTCCAAGCCTTAATATACGAGTCAATCTAAAGCGTTTTATTGTCTGCGACTCTGGGGCCGTAGCGTCGCATTTCGTTTTTTCTAACAACTCTATTTAGTCTACTTGAGTCAGTAGAAAGTAAAGCACAAAAACAACGACTCTTGGACGACCTTTTCGCGACTTTTTTACGACTCTGCAACTCACGTGATGCGCTCGTGACTCAACAGTCGCCTCTACGTCGTATTTGCAGTCGTTTGAGTCGTTAAAAAGTCTCAAGAGTCTCCCTAAGGTCGCTTGAGTGACAAGTGAATTGTTTGAAATGACTCTTTAGCTTATCAGCTAAACTTTGCCTGTTCATAAAATTCACGTCATTAGGGAGGAAATTACTGAGATGTTCGTGGGTGAGAGCGCCAATTGCAGATATCCAGTGCTTCCAGGACAGCTACAGGTACACAGGTACAAAAACTAAATTAAGCAGGTCTCACATTTCAACTGTTCAACAGAAACGCCGCTGGATGGACCAAGATTTGTTGACGCGATGTGATTGAAAATCTTGTCCGTAACAGCCTGATTGACTGGGTCGTTCCATCTGAAGAAATAAATAAATAAAATTTAGAATTGAAAATTTACACAGCCGATAAAGATGAAAGGATTGTTGGCAACTCACCGTCGACTCAAATCATACAGATGCAGCTGCTTAGCGGAGCTGCATAAAGCTCGATAGGCCTGCTTAATCAGCTGCTTAACCTGCTCGGTACTCACTGACGCCAGCTCTCCGACATCGCTACCTTCGATACTGTCGGGGCAGCCGTCTCCTTGCCCGGCGGCCATCAATACAACGCAGTCATCATTGTCGCCTTCGCCATAATGTTTAGCTTCGTCTGGCAGAACGAATTCCTGGTCGTTACTGTCTGTAATGTCCAAAGACTCAAACTTCGGTCGCTTTGTACAAGTAGGAGGTGAGTCTGGGCGTTGACGCTGACTCCGCTGGTTCTTAGTTGATGAAGCATTGAACGATTGACGCTTAGACAGATCCTCCAACTGAGCGCAGGTGCTGCTGACTCCGGGCTCCAGGATGGTCAGCACCCTGCCGTGCAGACTGCCAATGATGCGCAGTGCGGATACCAGCTCCGGGAGAGACATGCTCTCCAGCAGCATGTCCGCATTGTTCATGGTGCATTCGAACAGTGTTAAAGAGTTAAATGCTGGGGCAGAAGCAACCGCCGGAGACGCTGCCGTAGCCATCTAGTGCAGCAAATTTGGCATTCATTTTTAATGAATATTCTAATATTTTTTATGAAAATTTTTAAATATCGCTGTCTTAATACACGAGACAGCACACGGCACAAAACAGCCACCCTATAGATAATAACTCAATACTCACAATGCACACTTGGTTGCACCCTCATAAATGGCATTTTGGGGTACCTCCCCGATGACTCATCAGTCAATTAGAGTCGCCTAACAGTCAATTTGAGACATTTTTTGTCTGTGACTGTGAAACGACTCCGGAGGTGGGGGCGCATCTTTGATGACTCTGAGGCCGTAGAGTCGTATTGAGCCATGCTAGAGTTGCTGCAGAATCACCGAGTTTTGTCTACGTCACTGTGTCACTTTTTGAATTAGAATCGCATTTCAAATTTATTAGAATTCTAATTAGTCTACTTGAGTCAGTAGGAAGTTAAGCGTTAAAACGACTCTTGGATGACTTTTTCGTGACTCAAACGATTCTGCAACTCACGTGACGCGCTCGCGACTTAACAATCGCCTCTCCGTCGCATTGCAGTCGTTTGAGTCGTTAAAAAGTCACAACAATCGCCCCAGAGTCGCTAGTGAGCTGTTTGCAATGAGCCTTTAGCCATTGTTGTCACGGTAACGTTCTCAACAAGCCCAAGGTGATTTTCTTATAAAGCATGGAGAAACCAGTAGGAGCTAAGCCAGGAATCGAGCCCGGGACCTTGACTCCCTTTAACGCTAGGCTACCCAGCCTTTTTGGCATAGTTTACGCAAGCATAGTTTAAGCAAGTCCCTGGATTGAACTCAAAGGTTATTTGACAGCACAGCAGTGTAAATGGTAGGGTAGAACTGTTAATATTTCATTTGATTTACAAATTTTTAACTGATGGCACCTGGCATCCCGGTTATAAATTTGGCATCCAACCATGTTTTAAAAAGCTACCTTAGTGTTACTGCCCCAGCGCAATCTAAAATTAAGCTAAAGTTTAACAAAAAATTAAAACAAAAGACATAAAATAACTAATTAATGCATTTTACTTAAAGTACTCTGGTCAAGTCAGTTGAAAACAAATAAAATTACATAGTTAGAAAAGACTAGACAAATACTGGGAAGCGTTCCTTGCAGTTGTAGTAATTTCAAGTGTGTACACATCGAGCACCGAAACTGTTTGATGTACAGCAGTAACATACCGTTATAGCATAAATAATTATATGTACAAAATCGCTAACAGTAGCAAGTATCAAGCATTGCACTACAAATTTAGGCAGTAACACGCATTTAGACAGCAATAGTCTGCCAGTTTGATTTTATACTGCATTGTTAATTTTTAATAGTACTACTGATACTACTACTACGAGTACTATATCTAAATGTGTAGAGTTACGGACATAGAAATATTTGCCACTGAATAACTGGGACTTAAAGGATTTAAAAGACTGGGGGGCGCGCCACACACATCCTCAATTATCCCAGCTAATGCTGGCACCCATTTTACAGCTGGGTGAACTGAAGCAATGCAGAGTTAAGTGTCTTGCTCAAGGACACAAATTGTTCCAAGTGGGGTCGGGAATCGAACCCCTGACCTTTCAGTTGAGTCAGACTCAGACAATATCCACTAGGCTACGACCCCTGTTAGTCACAATACCTACACTGTCAGTCAATAAATCAATCAAAAGTAGGCAACGGCTATATTTACTCGGGCTACACAGCACAGTACGGAGTGACGCCAGTATCGCAGTGCAATTGAACGCACACCACTGAAGCTGGCTGTGCTCCATCAATAGCCAGGCTGTACCGGCGGGTCACCCGATACCGCAAGCTGTCCATACCGCTGGTTCTATCTCGCCTGAAGGTCAATTCCCGCTGATTGCCAACAATGCGGCTGTCCCGGGCGTGCCTGCGCGGATCGTGCAGATGGACGAAACTGGCCGTGCCGCTTGACAGATTGCGCAATCGACCAATAGACAGACCGGCCTCCATTAATCTAAGCCGGAACTCGTCGTCCTCGCGACCCCAGCCCCAGAATAGGTTGGAGAAGCCGCCAGACTTGGCGAATGCCTCACGCGTTAACAGCAGAATGCCGCCCATGTACTCTTTGTAGTGGTACTGCGGGTTGAGGGTTGACGGGTCGACGGTGTTCTTGAATGGGGCTTCATTGCGATTGTTTCTTAGCAGTACATCACAACTCTTTTTTGAAGGGTTGTACATGTACAGGACAACTCTCTTTTGAAGGATTGTACATGTACATGATGTAACCGCCCTTGTCGCCTGTCCGCTCCGTAGAGAGACGAACGCATGGCTAGAGGGGGCAATGACCGTAGGCTGCCTATGACCGGGCAATGACCTGACGGACCTCCAGCACCAGACTGTCCCGCCCACATGATTAGTAGCTTTGGTAGCGCTTCGTGACCAGAGGGCCAAGGACCCACATGGACCCCACCTGTAGCCAAGGTGCAATAGTTGGTCACTCGGTCATGGTATGACCGAGTGGCTGCCACCACTCTATGTGACCTGGCGCACCTGGATCTTTCTACCAGACCTCTCGAGGCTAGAGCCCCGCCTGGATTGGTTACCAGGGGATTTAGGCTAACAGGGGAGACGCATGCAGCCGAGTACAGGGACTCTGCTTGGGGCATGATCGGGAACTCTGGGCTCAATCCTGGAGGATTTCTCAGCAGGGGATCCTTTGTGGCTGTGAGCGAGGCTGACTTGCGACTTTGATTACTAAGAGTAGTATGAGGCGAACATGTACTGTCTACAGTTTAGATTGCTCAGGGCGAAGGGACGCGTTAGCATGGGGTTGCAACCTTCCTGCTGCCATTCTGTGCCAAGACTCGCTAATCCCTCTACTGCACGCACACGCGGCCCCGCAGCACGCACTCACAGGCGGGCTTTGCACGGGGAGAGGCCATTAGCTTACCCAAACTTCCTTATGCTTTGCCACCCCGGGAGAAAGGCTTAGCAAGCCATGAGTGAAATGATGGTGAAAGATTGAATAATGATGAAGTTAGTTAATAGTTAATAATTAGGCCCTTAGGCAAATAATCAGGCAATTAGGCGGCTTCACTATTGAGTAAAATACAGCAAAAGATACGGTATCACAATTGGCTCAGCTCTCTAATCAGACAATGGAAAATAGGCAAACCCCGGATAAGCAAAGGCAATTAGAGCACAAATTAGTAACAGGAACTTACCGGCAGCTGCACAGAGAGAGAGAGAGGCGGAGTGACCGAGGGCGGCTGTAGGCTGCAATCAGGCAGACGGTGAAGCGGCGATGCGCTGGAGCGACGAGGCGCTGATGTGGATCAGGCGATGCTGATGATGCTGGGCGGTATCAGACCGCTGGCCGATAGGCGAGCTCACTTGGGGAGCTAAGGATAACTTGGCGGTAACAGACCGCGGACCGGCAGGGACTCGTCTTATAGACGAATGGGTCAGAACTCAATCTGACGGCAAGTCCAAAGAAGGACGAGGAGAGGAAAAGTTGAGTATTCTCATGCCGAAATCGCTTCCTTTTATAGACCTCACAGCCGCCTCCTCAAGGTCGTTACCGTGGCTCCCTCTCTCTGATTGGCTGCCGGCAGAATGACGTCAGAATGAGTCATGATGAGAAGCATGAGACCGGCATAGCAACATGAGAAATAGGGAAATTGCGCAATCCGGAGGTGGGGTGGGGGGATAATTGGCGCAGCGGGAGGTCGCGAAAGTGTTGCGCAAGCAAACATTGAGAACAATAGGGCTGGGGTCGAGAACAAAGGAATTGGAAATCGGGGATAATTGGGGAAAACTGAGAACAATGGAAAAGTAAACATTGGAGAAAAGGTGATAATTAGGTGCGAAAACGAGAACAAAAGAAAGAGAAAATCGGAGAAAATGTGATAATTGGTGGGGGTCGAGAGAACAAAAGAATCAAAAACGAGAACAATAGAAGCGGAGGTGGGGTGGGTGTCGCATGAGAAATTTGGGGAGGAGAACAATAGCATGAGAAAAGGTTGCGCAAGAGAGGGGGATGAGTCATCGATGAGTCATCGGGGGGAAGAAGGGGTCACACGACTTGCGTCACCGTTTGGGAGTTTGGGAGGGGATGGGGAGACGGTGAGCACACAAAATACTGTAAGTAGACACAGAGAAGGAGGGGACAGCGCAGGAAAAAAAAAGTGCAGAGAGAGATAAAAAGAGGGGGGAAAGGGAAAGTACAGGAAGAATAGGGCGGAAACAGAAGAGATAGGGTAGAGGGGGAGGTACAGAAAGGGGTAGGGGGCTCCGGAAAGGCAGGTGTGGCGGCAGGAGAGACGGGACCAAGGCAGCAGGAGGGGTGCAGCAGAGCGGGAGTCTCCAGGCCCGGTCGGAGACCTGGCCGAGTCTCGACAGCTCTGTGCAGAGGGTGCACGGGATAGGAGGCACTTTCGAAAAAGTTCCCATGCCCTATCCCGCGACCAGAGCGTGGTTACATCACACCCCCACTGCCTTTTGTGACGGAACTGGTTCCGTCATCATCACTGCCCAACATGGAACCACACAGACGGGAGCGGGATCTCAACCGAACGTGAAATCACAGAATTAACAAACGCGAGCGGGAATGGAAAAAGGCGATAAAATAGAGGGGATAGCAATAAATTCACAAAACGAGATACATAGGTTGAAGTGCAATACAGATTTTCAAAAATTTCAACTGTTGCTGTGGCTAAAGTGGGAGGGGGGAAACACAGACAGCGCAATAGTAGGGAGAAAAATAGCGAATTGTCAACAATAAATTATCATAATTGGATAGAAGCGCAGCTGGGAAAGAGAGGAAACGGGGAAGGGTGAGGGAAGTGGGGAAAAAGAAGGGGGAAGGGTTGCTAGCACACAGCCAAGGGCAGAGCCTCGGGGAGAATGACAATTACACAGGGGAAAAATACTAATGCAGCGCAGTAAATTAATAAGCTAATTTCGCCGGGAGTTCAACCGCACGGAGGCCTAGCGTCCTTGAAGGCTCGGACCCCGCTTCAGCCAGTCAGAGGGCTTCGGGCGATCGGTTGTAGGCTGGGAGGCGCCGCGCCGTGCGCTGGCCACTGTATAAAAGGCGCCACTGATAACGGGAGCCGGCTGCCTGCAACCTACACGGAGTCGCAGTTTCCAACCAAGGCACTCAGCGCGATTTTCCAAACTATACAACTACTCGGTAAGTCCCATCACCAACCTGATTTCCTTTCGCCTATACGTTAAACGAAATCCACCCACTTGCCATGCCTTTCATATTAAACTGAGCCAACTGTAGTAGTACAATATGTCTTTTCTTACGGTACTAAGAGTGAGAGGCCAACACAGACTTATTTTTATGAATTTGATTGACGCACAACAAAGACTCGTATATTATTAGTAAAAGGTGGCATATTAGAAAAACAAGTTTTTATTAGAAAAATAGTGAAATTAAAAATAGTGGCACACACAGAAACACACACACAGGCCTCATTCACATCTCCGAAACCCTCAAAAACTTAACAGCCGAAAGAGTTTTGAAAGAGGAATTAGTCATTAATTTGACTGCCACCAGTTTGATGTACTATTATAAAAAGAAAAGGGGAACCTACCACCACCTTGGCGCATTACTAAAGAAAAGAAAAGGAGGATCCGCCACCATTTTGAGAGAGGTTGCTAGGGAAAACTGCCACCATTTGTACATTACCAGGGAAGAGAAAGAGGGACCTCGTCACCAATTAGAGTGGATTGCACGGCGGGAAACTGTCACCATTTGCCCTTCTACCAGAGGAGAGGAAGACGAAAAAACTGCCTTCACTTTGAGGTGTATTATTAAAAGAAGGCGGGAATAAGGCTACCACTACTTGATCACCTAGAGCTCAAGAGAAGGAGAGGGAATGAAGAAATGAAGAAACCCCCAAAAGGCCACTATCACACGCCATAAAGTTAAGATCCCCATCTATCTACATCCTAATAATTTGCTAGTTTCCTAACTCCTATCTCATCCCTTAAATTCTCATTTTCAGGATTCCGGCCGCTAGTAGCCGAGCCCATCCTTGAAGAGGAGTCCGACTACGAAGCGCCCGAAGACAGCCATTCAGAGCCGGACGCCCCCTCTGATTCTGGGCCGGCTGCGCCATCTGGTGACATAGGCGCCGCGGCTCCCGGGCCATGCGACCGCCGAGCCGCCAGCGAACCAGCGTCCGGGCCGGTTGGCATTCGGTACCACCGCCGTTGTCAGCCCGAGCGCACGCTCCGCCGCCGGTCGCCGCGGTGGCGCCCGTGGCTGCCGCTCCACAGCCCTTGCCAACCCCTGTGGTGGAGACCGACGGCTCCTGGCACTTGGTCGTGCTGTCGACGGCCCTAATAGCCGGTCTCACAATGCACTGGCTACTGCTCTTGGAGCTATTTCTGCGGCTTCCCAACTGCTGATGCTGGTGGTTCTTAATGCTTACTTAACTTACTAATTCTAAACTATCTGTCCCCATAACTTGACTTTAATTAACTCTCTACTTTACATTGACTAAACCACTGGCCTACTCTAAACTAATTGCTGCCCCATTTGCCTGATAAACTTAATTACATCGAATGCCCCCCCTATTGCCTCATCGAAACCAATTAAAAGTTTCCCAAAATCGGACTTTCACAAAGTGTGAACAAACACACGAAATCAGACCTAAAGGTGCTAATTTCCTACGGTCCCAGACTTCCATTGTTCCCAGAAAATCTTAAACAGCGGGACAGGACCTCCTGTGGAGCAGACCCATAGAAATTTTACTAGTTTCCAAGTTAATATTACTGTTTAGGCGAATTAACGCATACCGTACGGGCCTAATTTTCAGCTAAAATCTTAGATATTTAAACAACACAACGAGCACGACGGTCACAACATAAATTCGAGTAATAGAGGGCATACGTAAATACGCGAAAAGCGGTCTCCAACGGGCAACACGAGCAAAATTTCGACACGCGAATCGGGGGGCGGGAATTAAGCAATCACTGGCTAGCTACCGATCTGTTACTCAGCGGGGGTCGAATGGGAGACTCACACTTAGCAAGTAAACCTTTTCTGTTCGATAGTCTATGATAGCATGCGTACTGGCTAGAAAAGCCACTACCCAGAGGGAAACTGCTGCTGGAATTGCCAACGACCAGAAAGAGGATTCT